>CAJHQP010000753.1:52500-80000 GCA_905132765.1 Moricandia arvensis | reverse complement strand
CTAAAATCATCTTGAAAAATACCATGTAAATACAAAAGAAATATTTTAATGACAGCTATATTAGTTCAAGGGAAATGCATATATTAATTATAACTAACAAAAAATCCACGTTTAATGCTAGCTGTATTCATTTAAGGAAATAGATAAAATAACTAGTTAGTTACAAATAATTTCCATTATTATTAATTAAAATTTAAAGGCAATGACACTGCTATAAATACTTTCAAAAATCAAGGAGACTTAAAAAATATCTTTTGTTTTAATAGTATATATTCATAATATATATATGTATATATTTTAAAGTATATACCATATAGAACACACGAATATTTTAGGTTCAGAATTTGCATTGAATAAGAATTGATATCTTAAAATTCTAATTTAAAATTTGAAGTGATATTTCAAGAAGTTTATAAATTATTAAAACTATTAAAATTTTTACATTGAAATTTTTGTTATCGCAGATTTACAATTTTTGTTATATAAAGATACATATAGTCATCAAACCATGTGATTGAAAAAGACTTATTCAATAGATATCCACATCAAAATATATTATATATCGATATTAATATCATTTAAACTTATTTATATTCATACAAAATATATAAAAATAATTGTTATTTATAATAAAAGATTGTAAACAAATAAGTGATTGTTTTGATGTGTTTGCGCCAATATAATTATATAAACAGTAATTTATAGTTTTTAATTATTCAATATATATTTATTATTTTGTTAGTTTTGTAATATATAAAAATTGTAAATATGTAACAATATGTAAAAAAAGTTTTTATATATAATGTGCATTCCGAAAAAAACGCAAATCTTAAACTAGTTATTATTAAAGCACTTTTCAAAACTACATTAACACAATAAAACATTTAGTAAGCAAGATGCACTTTACCATTTCTCACGACTTAAAAATACTTTAATGCCCTTGTGCAAAGTCCATCCCGATCCAATATAGTTTAAATCTAACCAACATAACTAAACGTTGTAACTACCTTCTTTACTCTAATAGTTATAGCATTTCATCTAACTATAATTGTATCTATTTTCATAGAAGACTTTTCCAAAACCAATGGCCTATATTGCTTCTTTCTTTCCCTATGCTAGTTATACACTAAAATTGTGTTTTATCTACTGCAAGCTAACAATGTAGATGTAGTAATTGAAATTCAATTTCAGAGGACCAGTTTACACTTTATCTCTATGAGATCAATATTAATCTAAAATAAATTGATTAAATGCAAATAAATTATTAAAATAAAGCAAGTAACAAAGTTGGTTTGGTGTTAGATTATAAAAGAGTTAGGTTCAGGGTGGTTCATCGGTATACTTAGGATCATGAGCCACACCAACTATTCATGGAATAATACAAGCCAATCTAGAACTTGAACAACAAAATTAGATAAACCCACTGTTGTGGTCCCTATCAATTTATCAAGCAATCCTAATGCCTAAATTATCGTTTAGCTTAGAGAATGATTACAAGCATTAATATCGGATTCAATTGGTTCACAATTTTCCTTAGCATCAACTTTCGTTGGCTGAAGACAAATCGCCTATCTATGCTTTTTCTAGCAACCTAAAACACTTTTGATGATTAGATTAAACTTATATTCAGATGCTAAGTGGTCAGTTTAACACGAGCAATAAGATCATCAATAGATAGAGATTCAAAGAGTAACAATCCTATTTTTGTCTAGCTCATTGATCCATGATCCCTAACACCCTAAACTTAACAAGTCAACTACTCAGCCATGAGGCAAGAATACACAGAGATCAAGAGTGAATAAACATGGAATACAATTGCAAATAAATAGAAATAGGGTTCATGGGGTTGTTCTCTAAGCCAAGAGAAAGAGAGAGAGAGAGAGAGAGCGAGATCTTTCTCCATTTACAAAGTAGCACATCACAACAATCCAAAATCTCTAGAGTCTTGTTTCTCTATATAAATCAGCGTAGAAAATAAAGAGAAAGAGAAAACGAAGATGTATGGAGGCCACATGCGGTTGGAATAAAAATATAGGGAATTAGAGAAAATCCCGAAATAGTATCTTGGTTTCTTTAAATATCGGGAGCAGTCGAGAGGCTGCTTTGCTTGGCTCGGGAGCACCGATTAGGTTTGCTCCGTTCGTTTTTTGCGCGGGAAACATCAATTCTGACTCTTTTCCTCATATATCTCTCCAAGGGCCTCCATGCCTACCCCAGACCTGAATTAACTCAAAATGGACTAGAAAGACTTGATAAAGACTTTAAAACACTTTAGAAAACCTATGTAAAATGTGTCAAAGACACCATATATTAATACCCTAGACTTAGAACCTTGTCTGTCCTCAAACAATGTCAAGTATAAGGAACATGGAGAAAGGTTTGAATGTGTGGGAACTCTCATATTCTCATCAACCATACCTTAACCACGAATCTGTGAACCATACAAGCAATAAAACTAAGACAACATATCCTTACTGAAACCCCACTTACTGCTGTTCAAATCGGCTCCATACTCTATATCTCAAACCTGCCAAAGTCACACCTTCCAGAAAAAACTCTTTACATTTAATTATGAGTGGCGTGAGGTTCTCATCAAATGCATTATTCAGGGTAAACGATGCTAGGTGTGAAACATGCCATTTAAGTGTTTTGGTGGAGCTAATAAGTGTTTATAGGTTACCATTTCTTTGTAGAGGATGCAAAATATCTCACAAAATTGCGAGAGAGGATAAATCCATTGATGTCCACAGCCTCTACTCATTTTTGTGTTCTCTCTCTGGTACAATTTCTTCGATTATCCGCCTGCTCTTTGTTCTTTCAACTCGGTACCAACGCTTTTGCTCGGCTTTCCAGTGGCTCATGTTTCTTTGAATTCTTCATCTTCTCCATCACCTTATTCTCGTTTTTTAATAATGGTGAATAAGAAGAATGGTGATGTAACATAGAAGGAAGTAATAAATGATGGTTATGATGTGCCAATAGTGGTTCTGATTTTATAATCGTTTTGGTTTTCACCCTGCTTTAACGAGGTACTAGCTCTAGAGCAGCTTCTCCGTTTATCTGCGTGCTCCCCTCGACTGGTTTGATTTTCCGCAGCAGTAACGAGTAAGAGGCTACATCGATCTTTTCCTCTCCGACATTTTTGCACATATTTGCACATATGCCACTGAAAAACAAATGCATGAAGGCGGAATAAAGGCTAAGGTGCAGAGTGAGAACTAGCTAAAGATGAGCTAGACATTCAGGATCAGCAAGATGAATAAAAAGGATAAGAAGTCATGAGTGTACTCTCATTTCTCTCATTTAATGCCCATAACTACAAGAGTTGCAGTCAAGATTAGGTTCAAGTTAAATGGAGCTAAGTCTTTCCAGTGTAACTTTGACAAGTCGAAAGCTTCTGGAGAACTAAATGAGATAATATAGGGGTTACCAGGTCCACATGTGTGTCTTTCGTCACTGCTAAGGTCACTAAATAAGATAACTAAAGCCCGAGGTGGTTAATGATCATCAAAAATAAGATCCTACTTCCCACAAAGTTTTGACTGACTTGATAAAAACATCAAAATGACCCAAAAGAAAAATAAAAGAAAGAAACGAGTTAGTAAATGAAGAAGACCCTCCCCCAGACTTACTTCACACACCATCCTTGGTGTGAAAATAAATTAGATAGAAGGTGTAAACTTGAATATGATTTTTTTATGTTCGAGATACTTACCTGAGTGGAGCGTCTGCTCTTGAAAATTATGGGTTCTCCATCATCAGATCTCCGACCGGAGCAGTCGCTCCTTTTGGAGGGATTGTTCCGTTTCTGAAACCCAAAATTTTTGAAGCATCTCGGATTTTCTGGTTTTTGACCTGAGACTCAATAAACTAAAACCAAAAATAAGTAAAAAGAAAATCCTAATGATATTTACACTTACCAGTGGGTTGCCTTCCACCAAGCTCTTGGTTTAAGTCACTAGATTGACTTGGTGGTAGGGTTTAGCCAGGTTGAGCATGAGAGCTTGTTCCAAAACAAGCTCCACAATACGACATGCTCAACTTCAAAACACTACTCAACAACCTTTTTACAGCAGCTTTCCCTTTTTTTGTTTCAGCTTATGTGTGAGAATGGCTCTGACTTTAGAGAATGAATTAGAGGTACCTTTCCACTTTACCTCATACTCAATGCAGTTCTCATCCAAAATGCGAGGTGTCAAAGTCATTGTAGAATCACCCTTTACCCTTTTTCTCTAGACTTTATTTTTCACTTTCGCATCCCCTTTAAGTTTCTTGGTATCAGTGTGAGAATCTTCCTCCAAGACTTCCTTGATCTCACTCTTTTCGCCACGCTCCTTCTTAGGAACAACCTTCAGCTTCTCTCCACAAACCACTAAGATGCAGGAGGCGTGTAGTGTGGGAAATCTGGTGGGGATAGCCTTGTAGAAAACCTCTTGTTGCTGTTGGAGAATGTGACCTTCTTATTAGGCATATCGATGATTGCTTCAGCAGTAGCCATAATGATCTTCCAAGGATCAAGGGCATCACAAAATCCTTGCTTATCTCAATAACCTGAAATTCAGTATGCAGAATACAATCTCCAAATTGGACAGGAAGGTATCGAATGGTGCCATAAGGGACTGATGTGGAAGAGTTTGCAAAAGCCAGAGTCAGCTGAGACGATGGAATATGGAAAAGCAAACTCTCCAGGGTCATCAACCTTTGGCAATACCTTCAGTGATGGTGTCGATGCTTCAGTAAATAGTGCCTTAATTTCTTCTTGAATCTCTCTACAATTTTTGAAGAACATATGCAATGGCCGAATCTCCTAAGCATGTTCAAATGAGATCTTTTTAGGAAGCCTTCTCACCATTTTCCTAAATCCAGCCAGCTGCTCAGCACTAATGGGATTCATTAGATGTCTAGGTGGAACATGATAGGGAACCTTAGAAACATAGACTCGAACTGGTGGAGTCTCAGCAAATTCACTAGGAGCAGTCTCTTCAGAGCTAGCATGGTGCTTTGTTCTCTCTTCTGCGCCTAAAGCAGTCTCAGCAAATAGTTACTCTGTTGCATTACAGTGCTCAGTCCTAGGATTTTTATCAGTTTTTCCAGGATGCATCCCTTGCTGCCTCTTGACACTATCAGCTGTTTGAGCAAGCTGAACATCAATTCTACGCATGTGGCTGCTCACAGTATCATATTTTGTATTCAGCTCAGTGAACATGTTTTCCATCCTTGTGTTGATGTATGTGGTAACCTGATTCACTGCCTTGACTTGAACTTGCTGATGCTGGAGCAGCTGCTGCTTCATGATGTTGAGGTTTTTCAGCTCATTTTGCGGACCGCTCGCGGTAGTTGGAGTAGCTTGCTGGTTTCTCTGTGGCTTCTTCTAGTACTGATTCTGATTCTGACCCACGAACCAGTTCTATGCCTGACTGAAAATAAAGGTTTTACCCTAGAATCCTTGCGGAAATTCCTTTGGTATCCAGATCCTTGTGTCTGGGTGTTCTGATCAGTGGTGTTTGGATTGCATCCCATGTTCTGGTTATACCCTTGGTTGTTCACATAGCCAACCTCCTTCTGATCATCTGCTGGCACTTTAGTATCTAGAACAGCTTATTGAGTGATCTTAATATGCTTAGTTGTCGCTTACTTCATGATGTAGACTTACCCTTGGTCGTTCTTAAGCAGCTGATCAACCTTGGCTGCCTACTCGTCTATATTCTGAGCGTCAATATTGTTTACTTTCTTGGATCGATTTCTCTCCTGATTCTTATTGGCTGAGCTAGTTGCCATGTTCTCAATCAGTTTAAATGCTCCCTCACTTGTCTGAGTCATGAAGTATCCCTTGCTCGCAGAGTTCAGAGCAGTTCGGAATTCCTAGTCTACTCCATTATAGAAAATGCCTAGGAGGTAATCATCATCAAATCCATGGTTAAATCACTCTCTTCGGTAGTCACTGAAACACTCCCATGTGTCAAAAAGGCTCATTGGTGAGCTGCCTGAAAGAAGAGATCTTTTTCCTCAATGTTGCAGTCTTCGCCTTCGTGTAGAATTTTGCTCAGGTTATCGGATATGTTCCCACGAAGTAAGAGAACCGGTACGGAGAGAATTTAACCAGCGTGCAGCCTTTCCATCAAGGGAAAATGGAAATAGCATGCACTTGATGTAGTCTACTGGTACTCCATTTGCGAGTTAAGCTGCAGACTTGCTCAAATTTTTCAATAAGCTTCATCGGATCTCTGTCAAGAGACCATAGAACAGTTTCTTCTGCACCAGAGCGATCAAAGCAGGCTTGATCTTGAAGTCCTGCCTCAGACAAGGTGGACGAGTAATGGCAGAGAGCGTAGTAGGAAAGTTACGCGGATGCTTTCTCTGCCCGATTGGAGCAGCTTATTCATGTTGTTGTTGCTGCTGTGCAGTGAGTAAAGCAGCTTCCTGATGGGTTCGGATGGTATGTTGTCTGCATTTGTTGTTTCACATGTTGCATTGTAGTAGCGAGATCATCCGGATGGCCTTGATCACCCATGTTGGTGTTGTTTGACCTTTGTTGCTGTCAATTGGGTCTTTCTAACCTTGCTAGATCATGGTTGCTAGTGTAACTAATTCTCCTTGTGTGTTTTCCGAGTATTTCTACTGGTCATGCACCTGTAACATTAGCAGCAACAAAAAGGGTAAAACAAAGGTAAAAAGTCAGTCTCTGTCGCTGCGGCGCCAAAACTTGATTACATTAAAATTATGTCTTATCTACTGCAAGCTAACAATGTAGATGTAGTAATTGAGATTCAATTTCAGAGGAGCATTTTACACTTTATCTCTATGAGATCAATATCAAGCTAAAGAAAATCGATTAAATGCAAACAAAATTATTAAATTAAAGCAAGTAACATAGTTGGTTTGTTTTAGATTATAAAATAGCTAGGTTCATGGTGGCTCATGGGGATATGAGCCACGCAACTATTAAGAGAAGACAATGCAAGCCAATCTAGAACTTGAACAACAAGATAAGATAAACCCATTGTCGTGGTACCTACCAATTTATCAAGCAATCCTAATGCCTAAACTGTCGTTTGGATTAGAGAAAGATGAAAAGCATTAAGCTCGGATTCAACTGGTTCACGATTTGCCTTAGCATCAACTTTTGTTGGATAAGGACAAATCGCATGTCTAGGCTTTTTCTAGCAACCTAATACACTTTTGATGATTAGATTAAAATTATATTCAGATGCTAAATGGACAGTTTAACACAAGCAGTAAGATCATCAATAGATAGAGATTAAAAGAATAACAATCCTATTTGTGTCTAGCTCATTGATCCATGATACCTAACACCCTAAACCTAACAAACCGACTACTCCGCTATGAAGCAAGAAAATACATAGATCAAAAGTGAATAAAACAGGGAATACGATTGAAAATAAATAGAAATAAGGTTCATGGGGTTCTTCTCTAAGTTGAGAGAGAGATCATTCTCCCTTTACAAAGTAGCAAATCACAACAATCCAAAAGCACTAATGTCTTTTTTGCCTATATAAATCAGCGTAGAAAATACATGAAAAGAGAAAAAGAAGATATATGGAGGCCACATGCGGCTGGGATAAAAATATAGGGAAACTAAGGTAAATTCCATAAAAGTATTTTGGTTTCCTTTAGACCAGGAGCAGTCGAGAGTCTGCTCTGCTCGGCTCGGGAGCACCCATCAGGTTGCTCCGTTCAGTTTTCTCGCGGGAAACACCAATTCTGACTCTTTTCCTCATATATCTCTCGAAGGGCCTCCATACCTACTCTATACCTGAATTAACTCAAAATATACTAGAAGAACTCGATAAAGACCTAAAAACACTTTAGATAACACATGTACAATGTGTCAAAAACACCATATATCAGATAGCACTTTTTAAACTATGTTTCTTGTTGACAATTATATTTTGTACCTCCATTAACCACACCATTGAAAATCTCATTATACTTTTGTCTAAGGTGAGAGAGAGATCATTATCCCTTTACAAAGTAGCAAATCACAACAATCCAAAAGCACTAGAGTCTTGTTTTCCTATATAAACCAGCGTAGAAAATAAAGGGAAAGAGAAAAGGAAGATATATGGAGGCCACATGCGGTTGAGATAAAAATATAGAGAAAATAGGGTAAATTCCGTAATAGTATTTTGGTTTCTATTATATCGGGAGCTGTCGAGAGAGTGGTCTGCTCGGCTCAGGAGCACCCATCAGGTTGCTCCGTTCAGTTTTCGCGCGGTAAACACCAATTCCGACTCTTTTCCTCATATATCTCTCTAAGGGCCTCCATACATACTCTATACCTGAATTAACTCAAAATGGACTAGAAAGACTCGATAAAGACCTGAAAACACTTTAGAAAACACATGTACAATGTGTCAAAACACCATATATCAGATAGCACTTTTTAAACTATGTTTCTTGTTGACAATTATATTCTTTACCTCCATTAACCACACCCATTGAAATCTCATTATACTTTTGTCTATGCCCCCCCCCCCATATTAAGCTATCTCATGTTAATTGAGTTTCAAAAATGATGGAAACTGGAACTGCGTTATAATCAAAGTTTGAGTGGAGCTACATGGTCTCGCTTGGATAGAGCCTTCACCACTTTTCATTAAAAACTTTCATCTGTTTGAGGTTCGAAAATAATGTTGTGACTATATCTTTTTGTGTTTGATATTGTGCGAACCGACCTTTGGCTGTTTAACTAATATAGGTTTGGCCATTTATACATGGCAAACCGACATAGCTATTTCATTCTCAGTTACAAACTATCCATGATTTGGTATCCACTAGTACATGTCCATACAACAAATAAACCATACAACTATCTTAACCTATCCACGATCTTCTGACCCTAACGACTACACGAATTAATTTTATCATAAATTCTTGTCCAAGAAGAAACATACCTAAAAAGCAATTACAGTTAAATGCGTGAAATGTTAATTAACCACCTTCCAACAGACATTCAAACTCCTTCATCAATTATGTGACTATAACTCTTTTTATGTTCAACATTTCATGATACACCATCTTTGGTTGTTCACTTGGAATAAGCTTGCTGAGAAAATTTGTACTTCACTACTTTTCTATCTTTAAACTATCCTCAATTCAATTTCCACATAAATATGTCTCACTCACCCTATCCATATAGGCTTGAACACATTGTGACTACATTGTGGACACAACAAATGTTTGTTTCCACAAAATTTTGTCAATGCAAAACAAAATATGCAATGTTAATCAACCACAAAATTTCCAATATACAACAAACATCAAACAACAAGGTGCTTCTCAGTTACAAAATACATACAACCAACCAAGAAAGTGGCTTCTCACTAACAAGCCATTTTCAATAAACCAAAAACACAAAATACACATGCACCCCAAAACCGTTCAAACATACCTATAGTATCATCCTCTTCAGACACATCTTCATCGACAGAATCAGCCCCTTCTGACAAGTTTCCAGATTAAATAACAGCCAAAGAGTCAAAAAATTTCAGACCATCTAACAATTTCGACTAAATAAAAGTTTTGGTTGCACGCACACCTATAATTGTGTGTCCTTACACGAAAGTCTGTTTCTGTGGATAAGCTTTCCACCAGCCACCTATTCACTCAAACATGTACACCCCTATAAGAAGCTTCACTTGAAATGATACCTTGTTCTCTTCAGCTTCTAGACCTTTAAGTCATGGGTCACCACCGGCAATATCCCAATTCACATGAAACCATTAAAACAGTTACGATGTATACACACAAACCTACTAACACCTAAGGCTCACAGGTAGATATCCAGTTGACGAGACCCTTCACCACAAGGCAACCTTGTAATAGCCCCAAATTCCACTAGTGAAAAGGTTATCGGATGACCAAGGAACGGCGGTCACAAAACATGCTTCTGTTTGGACAACAGTTGCCTGGTCAGCATCTCATGTATCAGCTTGCAGTTAGTCGAACGTTTGACAACCTCAAGTTCAAAAATCTTACCAAAACAAGATTCCTTAATGAAAACAAAATCTTCCATGTCGTTTAGCAAATCATGAACAATATATTAAGTAGGTTTCTAGGGAACACCTCTTTATACATTTTAACAATCTTCTTAAGAAAATGTAATGTTTAGGATGAAAAGACACACCCTTACACATTTATTTAGATTTATATTATTAATAGAAATATAGTTAATAATATGAAAGGATTAGTCATATTTAATATAGTTGATAGTAGTATACCCTTGTTAGGAAAATCGCTAGGTGTTACGCGTGCGGTCGGGTATGATCTAGCGTCGAATCAATTAATCCAAAATTACTCGTGGATTAGTCAGGGATTTGTTTTTGGTAATATATATATATATATATATATATAAGATATAGTCTAGATAGCGTGGTTTAGTGGTAAATTATGTTACATATATCCAAGCCACCTCAATACGAATCCTAGAGAGTGTGCTTTAATAGTTTTTATGAAGGGTAGAATTGTCATTGTACTTATTGTCTTCCTCTTTAGGTATTTGGTTCTCTACGATTGTAAAATACGACAGCCATCAGAGTTTGACGGGGTTTACAGCAATTTTCTTCCTTCATCTTATTGATTTTGTCAAAATTTCATAGATACAATATAGATTATTAGATTTGCAAGTTCAAATAAGTAAATAATGCATTTTTTTTAAATCCAATTTTTTGAGCGCACACCATAATTCGACTTTTTAAATAATGCAGTTTTTAAAGAATCCTAGAGAGTGTGTTTTGTATAGTTTTTTTTGTTTTTCGTTAATGAAGGGTAGAATCTTCATTGTACTTATTTTCTTCCTCCTTAGGCTTTTGGTTCTCTGCGACTGTAAAACACCACAGCCATCAGATTTTGATGGGGTTAACAACAATTTTCTTCGTTTCTTATTGTTTTGTCAAAATTTATGGATATAATATAGATTATTAGATTTTCAAGTTCAAATAAGTAGATAGTGCAGTTTTTTTTAATCTGATTTTTTGAACGCACACCATAATCCATTTTTTAAATAATGCAGTTTTTAAATAATCTCTCTCTCTCTCTCTCTCTTAAGGCGATGGTTTTGGCGATTTCCTTCTAGGGTTTCGGGGATGCTACAAGGGTAATTATGGGAGATCTCGACTGAGATCTATCAGATCTGGATTGGGGTAAAGTCTAAAGGATTCACAATATTCTTACAGAGGGACTACCAGGTGTGCTTTGCCTATGGTCGGGATCTGATGGAGGATGGATATGGTAGGGATTGGGGACTATATCATGGGGGGATTTTGGAGGAACGGAAATTTTGGATGGAGAAGGAGAGTATTTGGAAGAACGAGTCTCATCTTCGATTTGATCACATGTATCTTTTGGGGCTTATGGAAAGTTCTCATCTTCCAATCTTGGGGATTCCGTTTCTGTGATCTTGGTGTTAAGATATTCATGGATGATATGATTTCTTTCCTTTCCTCGAATCTGGGGCTATTATGGTTTCTTAGAAAAAGGAAATTAAGATTCGGGAGAATCACGGATATTCTCAATCAGGGATTATGATGGACGATTCTGTATATTGGGGTTTTGTTCAATTTTTCGGGAAGGGGAAAATGTGGGTTAGTATATATAGATGGGGTTTTTATACTTCTGTTAATCACAAGATCTCTACTTTTATCCTCTCTTTGTTAGTTATATTATTTCGGCTTCTCTGTTTTTTGGTATTCACGAGTGCGATAATGTCTCAGGGGCAATGGTTCGTTAAATCGGGGGGGGGGGGGGGAAGAAGGTCGAGGTTGCGAAGAAGGGTTTGAAGGTCACGGTGCCCAAGTTCGACAATTCAAGTTTGATCTCAAGCTATGAGAGGACACTTATAGGGAGGTATTTCAATCCACAGAGACAGGATATGAAGCTTCTCATTTCTAGGTTACCAAAAATTTGGCAAGTGGAGGAGAGAGTTGTGGGGGCCAACCTTGGGTTGGGAAGATTTCAGTTTGACTTTGAAAATGAGGAGGACATCATTGAGGTTTTAAAAATAGAACCTTTCCATTTCGATTCATGGATGCTTTCAGTGGTCAGGTGGAAGCCAGTGATGGATGCTAATTACCCAAACAAGATCACTTTCTAGGTGCGTGTGCTTGGGATACCTCTTCATTTTTGGGCTGAACCCACATTTAGGAGTATAGGCGAAGCCCTAGGACAAGTCAAAGGGGAGGTGGATTTTTATGAAGGAAGGGTTCGAGTGGAGTTGGATGGCTTTGAGCCACTGGTTTTCTCAAGCATGGTGGAGTTTCACTGTGGCGAGGAAACAGAGGTATCTTTACGTTATGAGAGGCTACATGGGTTTTGTCGGATCTGTGATAGTCTGCGCCATGATCAGATAAAATTTCCTACCCTAAGGCCTCGAACGGAGGAAGACAACGGGAGTTCACTGCCCAGGCCCCAACATGAGGATCAAGGGATAAAGTCTTTCAGTTATAAAGGGGCCTTGATACATGATAAAGATCATGACGTGGACAGGAAGGATGAGAGAGTTATGGGAGTGTCTAGGGATACTTCCATAGGGAAAGGAACGACGAAGGAGAATGTGGCTCCCTTTGGGAAGGATAATAAAGGTCAGGGGCATAGGGAGAGATTTTCTCGACATTACGGTGAGGGATCCTCCAGGAATGCCCGTCATTCTGGATACCTTCCTCCACCAGAACTCAATAGACGGTATGCTATGCACAAACGGGGAATTAATGAGTTACGGAATGGTGATTGTGGCAAGCATTTGGATGATCCTCACAAACTCATGTTGGACGCTTTCTTGAGTAACCAGGATGGTCATACAGGTGGGGTTAGAAGCAAGGAATCGGCATCTAAGGCTCGCAAGTCTCTTATTTTCTCTGATGAATCCACAAAGGATCAGAAGTCGGATGAGTTGCTGAAGATTGGAGCTACGAAAGAGGGGGAGGTTAAGATGGTGGAGGGACAAGAGACGGGATTAGGGGAAATACCGGTGACGGGGTTTCTTTTTGTGTCCGAGCCTGAGGAAGATCAGCGGCTCGAGCAGGAGGCTACTGTGGTAGAGTCGGGAGAGGGGCACGATGGTGGACCAGTGCTGAGCATAGACGCTCCATTGCCCATGGACGATGGCTTAGATTTTGAAGTTATGACTGATATTCCGCACGAGGTTGAAAAGGGGGAGATGGAAACGTCACTAGATGATACATGAGTGGATATTTGTGGGATGACAGAGGAGAAGTCAGGGGTTCAAAATGATGCTCATAAGGATCTCAATGAGGAGCTGGGAAAGAAGAAAAAATTACTGAAGTCGGGTATTAGTATGCTGGGCGGTAAGACTAAGAAAAGTCTGGTTCAGAGCTTGATATCACCGCGCAAGAAGCCAATGGCGAAACCACCGCACAAAGGAGCCGACAAGGGAAGTTGCTTACTGGAGAAGCCTGGTCCAACTTCTAAAGGGGATCATGTGTAAGCTTTTGGTTTGGGGAGTTTGTTTAGGGTTGGTTATGGATGCTCGTTCTTTCTATCTCTTCAATAATGGCCCAAGGATTTGCCTTATAAGGTCCCTGGTGTGGAGTTTTGCTTTTAGTTTGTTGTTGGCGTTCGAGTCTGTTTTTTTATAATTCGGTTTGCTTTTGGTTATTGGAATTTCCTGAACTTTATAATATAGATTGTTTCTTATTCGTCTAAAGATGAGTTTTTTTTTTGCACGATCAGTTGGTTTGGGTTGATTAACAGGGGGAGAGTTGGTATTTGTCTCGTTTGTCACAAGGGGTTTGTGGTGGAGGATTGGAAATACGTTTCGGGGGTTCATTTGTTCGGATGCAAGCTAAGTATGGACCTACTTGGGGATTTGCTTAACTCTTTCTATCTAATGTGCGTTCGTCCTTCTTCTTATGGTCTTTTTGGGGGGGTTTTATTTATTGGAGTTACCAGGTAGTCCTGTCAACTTCTGAATGTTTCTTGGATGATTATGGAGTATGGGGATTATATGTATCTAATGACTTTAAGGCGATCCCATGGTATACGTTGCATGTAGTTTTGTACATGGATTTTCTGCTCCTTTCAGACGTTTTCATGGACATCAACTATTTTTGTCGAAAGTATCGTGTTCTGGATTACCTAAACCTATCGTATTTCTGATTTAAAGTTTTTCCAAGGCTTTGTCCAGGTTTCTTGGTCTGTTTGTTGTGGCCTCCTAGATGCGTGGAAGCGAATGGCTATCTTGGTTCGATACGAATATGGCATTCTCACAAAACTTGAGTTTGGTGTTATTTGAAGTCCTCTCTCAAATTGGGATGGGTAAGGACGGTATTGTGTCGTTAATATCTACACGTCGGGTGGATTATCAATTATTATAAAAATCAAGGTTTACTTTATTAGAATCCTGAGCTGGAATTGTCAAAGGGATGGGGAGCAAGTGGACTATTAGTTACTTGAGAGAGATTTGGTACAAATTTAAGCCGGAATTTCTTTTTCTGTCTGAAACCAAACAACAAAAAGTTTTGTTCAAGATTTTCAGGCCCACTTTGGATACAATTGTTTGCATACAGTGGATCCCAGAGGCAAAAGTGGGGGTTTAGCTTTATTCTATAATTCTCTGTACAAGGTCTCCATCATAAATTCTGATAATAGGGTTATCGATGTCGAAGCGGAGTATAATGGGAAAAGGATCTTTATCTCTTTTGTTTATGGTGACCCTGTTCAGAGTTTACGGGAATATGTCTGGGAGAGGCGGATAGGGTTACTGCACAATGATCCATGGTTTATTATTGGAGATTTAAACGAGATTACATGAAATCATGAGAAACAAGGAGGATCGTTGCGACATGCCTCTACCTTTGTACCATTTAATAATATGATTGAGATTTGTGGCTTTCTAGAGTTTCCAAGCCTCGGGAATGTGCTATCTTGGAGTGGACGTAGGGGGGGGGTCAAACTATTCGATGCCGCCTGGATCGGGCACTTGGGAATACAGAATGGCACTCCCTTTTTCCTTGCTATATATGTTAACTATTTGGGTTTAATAGGATCCGACCATAGACCAATAGTTGCTACCATTGAAGATAAATCAGTGCATAGTAAACGTTAGTTTCAGTTTGACAAGAGGTGGATTGGGGGGACTGATTTGATGGAAGCAATTAAGAAAGGATGGAATTTTCCCTCAAGGGGTTTCCCTAACCGGTAGTTGACAAAATAAATAATTGCAGACATGAGATTTCTATATGAAGGAAGCAAAATCTTCCCTATGGGAAGGAAAACATTAATAATCTTCAAAAAGCGCTTGAAGAGATCCAAAATGATAATTCCAAGTCCTATGAGGAAATAATGGAGGTTACGAGAAAATTGAAGGAGGCTTATCGGGATGAGGAGCTTTATTGGGAACAGAAAAGTAGTAATTTATGGCATTCAAAGGGGGTTAAAAATACTAATTTTTACCATGCTTTGACTAAATAGAGAAGAGCACATAATAAGATTATAGGCTTGGAAAATGATCAGGGTATCTGTTACGTCTGACCGTCAAATAGAAGAGGTTAATGTCAATTATTTTGAAAACCTTTTTCAGTCGACGTCTCTGTCGGAATTTGCTGATTTTTTAGGTGAAGCTCTAGGAGTGGTATCAGATTCACAAAATATTTGACTAACCCAGAAGGTTACCGAGGATGAGGTACGACATGCACTTTTTCTGATGCATCCGGAAAAAGCTCTGGGCCCAGATGGCATGACAGCACTTTTCTTTCAGCAGTCTTGGTCGATCATTAAGGAGGATATAGTCCATCTGGTTAACAATTTCTTGGAGAATGGGGTTCTGGATGAAAGATTAAATTCAACTAATATTTGTCTCATTCCCAAGACAGCTCGGCCAAGTAGGATGTCTGAGCTACGACCAATCAGCTTATGCAATGTGGGATATAAAATTATTTCAAAGGTTCTATGCCAAAGGCTGAAGATATTATTGCCAGGGTTGATTTCGGAGACTCAGTCTGCTTTGTTTTGGGACGTTTAATATCAGACAATATTTTGATTTTGCAGGAAATGTTTCATGCCTTACGTACAAATAAATCATGTAAGGAGAAATTCATTGCGATTAAGACATATATGAGTAAAGCTTATGATCGTTTAAAATAGCCTTTCATTCAACATATCCTTCTTAAGATGGTTTTTCATCAATATGGGTTTCCCGAATTATGCTTTGTACCACTTCGGTACATTATAGGGTATTAATAAATGGCCAGCCAAAGGGACATGTTGTTCCAAAAAGGGGTCTAAGACAAGGGGACCCTCTCTCCCCGTATATTTTTATCCTATGTACGGAGGCTCTTATCGTAAACATTAGGAAACAAGAGCGCCTGAAAGCGCTAACAGGATTACAAGTTTCTCGGAAAAGTCCGCCAATATCTCATCTCTTATTTGCTGATGATAGTATTT
This sequence comes from Moricandia arvensis, assembly GCA_905132765.1. NCBI lineage: Eukaryota > Viridiplantae > Streptophyta > Magnoliopsida > Brassicales > Brassicaceae > Moricandia > Moricandia arvensis. The sequence goes on along the minus strand of CAJHQP010000753.1, from coordinate 63,581 downwards.
TCTTCTGTAAAGCGACAAGGGAGGAGTGTGGGGTTATTTTAAAAAATCTTTCAGAATATGAGCGACTGTCCGGTCAACAGATAAATTTCGCTAAATAATATATCCAATTTGGACATACAGTCCCGGTTCTTACAAGGGAGGCCATTCACCAAACTTTAGGGATATCTAGGGTGGGGTGGGCAATTATTTGGGCAATCCTGAGAGTTTGGGAGGCTCGAAGGTTCAGATTTTTGGTTTTTTTAATAGAGAAAGTTAATACCAAAGTTAATGGCTGGACGGTTAGGTATCTAACAAAGGGTGGGAAAGAAGTTTTGCTAAAGTCCGTTGCTGCGGCAATGCCCACGCATGTAATGTCTTGTTACCGGTTACCTAAGACGGTGACACGGAAAATGTCAAGTGCGATAGCTCACTTTTGGTTGAGTGGCAGTGGAAATGCTAAAGGCCTTCATTGGCAATCTTGGGACAACATGTGCAAAGACAAAGCGCATGGGGACCTTGGTTTCCGGGATTTACGGGATTTTAACACTGCTCTGTTGGCAAAGCAACTCTGGTGTCTTTTAGAGAAACCTGATTCTCTTTCTGTGAAGGTTTTTAAAGGACATTACTATAGGAACTCTGGTCCTCTAGATCCAATTACATCACACTCCCCTTCGTATGGTTGGAGGAGTATAATTTCAGCTTGATCTCTGGTTAACAAAGGGCTACTTAAAAGAGTGGGGACGGGTGAATCGATTTCAGTGTGGAATGATCCTTGGATTCCTGATCCTCGCCAGAGGTCAGCATTACCTAAATCTCAAACTCTGAATCCTTCACTTAGAGTGGAGCATCTTATTAATCGTGTGGATCATACTTGGAATGTGGATTTGTTGAAGGCTTATATTCACCCAGACGATGTAAAAATTATCCGGAGTATTCCAGTGAGCAGGTCTTTCAACTTAGATATTAATAGTTGGCATTACACAATTTCGGGGAAATATTCAGTGAAATCAGGTTATAGTACTGAGTGCTTATACCCTGATCGAGAGAGGACTACTGAGGTATACGGACCTGATATTACTCCTTTGTTGGCATTCTCTTGGAAACTAAAGTGTCCCCCCAAATTGAAGCACTTTGTTTGGTAAGCTATTTCAGGGAATTGACCAGTCACCAAGAATTTACAAGCCAGTGGTATTAAGTGTGATGTACAATGCTCTCTTTGTGGTATGGAAGAAGAATCCATTAATCATGTGCTTTTTGAGTGTCCACCTGCTCTTCAAGTTTGGGCCATTTCTAGAATTCCCTCTTACCCGGGGATTTTCCCTGGGGCATCACTTTTTTCAAATATGGATTTCCTTTTTTGGCAACTTCCACAGAAGTTTGACTTTAGTTATTTTCCTTGGATATTATGGTATATATGGAAAAATCAAAATGCCAAAATTTACAGGAATACCATTGGCAATCCACATGAAATTTTAAGGATTGCGGAGGTCGAAGCAGCTTTATGGTCTAAAGCTCAAATTTTGGATACAAGTATTCCAAGAGAGGGTTTCAACGGGGAATCTGATGAAAGTGAGTACAGGGGTCAATGGTGTTACAATGAATGGAGCATGGAAGGGCAGTGATCAGTTTTTGGGTCAGGGGTGGTTTTCCTTTACGACAGAACCCTCTAGCAAGGTAATGGGATCTATGACCATCAGGCCTAGCTTATCCCCTCTCCATGCAGAATGTGAGGCTTTGATTTGGGTGATGGAGTGCATGAAGATCCTTCAATTCCTTGACGTGAGATTTGCAACGGACTGTTCTCAATTGGTGAAGATGGTGTCTACACCGACGGAATGGCCAGCTTTCGGCCTTCTATTGGAGGAAATTCAAAGATGTAAGAGTTTATTTCCTCAGTTCACTCTCCAGCACATCCCACGAGCACAAAACATGATGGCAGGTAAACTTGCACGCGGTGCTCGGAATTCTCCATCACATGTATACTATGTTGGAACCTCGACTCCAGATTGGGCTTCTGGATCGGTGATTTTACGTTAGGCCTTTCTATTACCTCTATTGTCAAAAAAATGCAGTTTTATTAGATTTTCTCACACGATAACCATTTCTCAGCCGCTAAATCGGATTGGCGGACGAGTTTTAGAACAAAGAGTATAGTCAAAGGTAAGATACCATTTGACTTGCGTTAGAAAATGATTAATTAGTAAAGTCTATGTTTAGTATCACCAAAAGTATTAGTGTTTAAGTATTGCCCAAAAGTATTAGTGTTTAAGTATTGCCCAAAAGTATATGGAGAGCTTTGGTATTTTTGGAGCTGTTTGAGATGAAGAACTGCACAAATGTGTCAGAGGTCTATCTATATATGGAGATCTTCCCACGGTGAGATGAAGCTGATATTTTGACACAAGATAGAGCTTTGATATATGTTTTGAATGCCACCGGTTTGAGGTCCATCTGACGGTTACTATGCCTGATTTAATGAAGAGTGGTATGTCTGCCTCGCGAGAGGAAGAAGTCGAGAAGATGAATGAGTGTCGGTCGACGGCAAAGCCTTTCTGTCAATCGACGGGGATCCCAGAAGACAGGCACAACTTGTTTTATGACCGACTTAAGCCAAGAAGCCATCACAAATTACCAGAATGCCCTTGGACTACTTAAATCCCTATTTATGTGTTTCCATGCCATTGTTTAGGCACCAAGCTTTATTCTATCTATTTTTCTAGGGTTAGGAGAGAAGGGAGAAACTCCTTCAGAGTTCTCCTGGAACTCCTTTGGTTCTTCCTTTGATTTCTATTCTATATTTATTTCATCAATGATTTCTGTGACAAAGATCATGTTTGAGTAGATCTCTTGTTAGGTTTAGGTTTATTAATGGTATTGATGGATTAGCCAAACAAAAGAATTGCTAGGGTGATTATTAGACCTATCAATATAATTGTGTTTATTTCTTGTGTTCTAGAGTAGCTAACTAGAACTCTGATTATAGGATAGTTCGACGCTAGCGAGAGCATGGTCTAGTACCAGAATTAATCATGTTGAGCTAGGTTGCTAGAAACAAACGAGAGTTGATTTAGTTTATTTTGTGAACTTATCAAATTAAGTCATAAAGCTTCACTCAAGAGACCATCGATCGACGCAGGATCATTGCCATCGATCGATGGTCATTCTGTGTCAACAAGCGAGAGCTGAGACATCGGACTTAGTCAATAGATCAGACTCGCAGCGAGAGTTGGTCGTATTTTACATTAGATATCGAGCTCTATGATTAATACTTTTAGATTCTATCCTCTATAATCCACTTGCATCAAACCCTAGATCTAGCTATTTATTATTATTGTTCACTTACCAATCAATCAATTATCTTCTATAGTTTATTTTCTGCTTATTAATATATTTGCCTAGCTTAATCGCGACTGTATCGAGTTTATTGTGTGCCCATGCTCCCTGTGGATTTGATCCCTAAATACTACAATTTGACCTCTCTTGGCAAGAGTCGTTCGTAGGGTTAATTTGAAAGAGTTTGCATTGAAATACATAAAAACCCTCCTGTCAAAATTGGCGCCATTGCCGGGGAGCAAGGATTCGAGATTAGACTCAATTTGTTTGATTTAGTCTAGGTATTTTTCTATATTAGTTTACTGACATAAAAAAAATTTCTTGTGTTTCAGGTACATACATATTAGTACCAAGAAGCAATGAGAGAGGATTTTTGGGTTCTTAAAAAACGAACCTGCTGATTCGCGCACGATCCATAAGTCTACGAGGCCAGTGGACACCCTCCAAGCAGATATCGCTAGCAAAGAGAAGCGAGCATCGATCAACACCAATACTTCACCGTCGACCGCTACTAACATCATGACATCGATCGACACTCACACTTTGCTGTCGATCGATACTATTTGCAGGAAGACAAAGAATGTTGAAGTGCTCATACTTGAAGCTGATGAGAATGGGATCTTAAGAGATGACGAAGGCCGAGCTAGCAATAGTGCATGACAGTTGATTACTGTTGTTGAGAGGAATGACTTTGAGCTGAAACCTAAATATATCACAGATATGGAGCTGCATCCCTTTCATGGCTTTTCTCACGAGCAACCAATGGATCATATCAACTTATTTTAGGAAATAGTATTGTATATCTTTAATGGAGTCATTGAAGACAACTACTTCTGCGAACTCTTCCCATATACCCTTTCTGGAGATGCAACTCCCTGGTTCAAGAAGCTGCCACCAAGGTTCCTTACTACCTAGAATGACATCAGAAACGCCTTCCTCAACAAATTTCTCTATGATGCTCCAGCTAATCTAGAGATTGAGATGGAATCTATGATTAGATATATGGTAGAGGATGATGAAAAACATTGATTTGGAGAACCAAGAAGAGCAGAAGAAGCTGATATTATTGATCTGACTTCAGCATCAGTCGACACTAAGACGTCAACTTTGATCGACACTAAGACCTCAGTTCCGATCGACCCTAACCCATGTTGTCGATCGACACCACTTGACATCCATGAAAGTTTGAGTTGTCTTCAAGACATTTCAGACTCGACACTAGAGAGCACTGATGTATCAAGTTGTTATCATGCTCCAGATGTAGACAGAGAAAACACGATGGGAGATCTTTTGGAGGTAGAGGATAGAGAACAACTTCTTAGAGCTGGAGGAAGAGCCTGAAGATATGGATCAGAACTCGGAGATGAAGCTTGATGACGATCAGCACACTTCGGGAAAAGACCTAGAGACTTCACCAAAAGCTAACGTCGATCGACACCCGCTTAATAATATCGCTCGACACCCACCGTTGGACGAGCTGCCAGGATATACAATTGAGCTGGAACCGACTAAGGAAATAGTGCACAAGTCTGAGACCTCACACATTGCTGTCCCTGAACATATACGACCACCTATCTGCACAGAAGAAGCTACTGGTTTTCACAAAAGAGCGAAGATGGTACATGACCCTGTGAAGTTTGTGGTTCCCAGTGCTGTTTTTGAGGTTGAAGTGTGCATATGATCTCTACGTTGAGGTATTTGATGATATTAAGCATACAATTACTTCTCAGAGAGTATTGAAGTATGAAGGTGACGTTTACCAGGGACCATCGGTCACAGCATCGATAGACACCATCATTGGTGAATCGATCGACGCCACCATTGGAGCGTCGATTGACACCCGTCGCGTATCAGAGCAGAAAAATTTTGAAGTGTGTTGAAATATTTCTGATGGAGGCACCACGAGATCAGACAAGTCTGGGGGAAAGAAGAAGAGGAATTAGAAGAAGAGGAAAAAGAACAAGACAGCCCTCAGTTATCATTGATTCCCCACTTCTCAAATGGTGTCAGGAAGTACATAGTGTTCAGCAGATGCTTCTTGCAGCCATTTGCAAAGCTTCGAGCACTCCTTATTTCTGAGATGATAAACAAAGGAGAAGAGTCTATGGAGGCTTTCACAAAAGCGCGATGAAGCTGAAGACATTGAACATTGGGAATTGTTTTGGAGCAAGTCCTCAATCTCATCAGAACTGAATCAGAATTCCAACGTCAAGCTAAAGACTATAAACAAGCGTTGAGTGGGAGGCAACCCACTATTTAGTAAGTTTTCAATTATTTTTTAATTATCTTAGTCTAATTTCGTATTTTATTTTACTATTACAGTTTTTCAAAAAAAAAACCGAGGAAGATAGTCTGCACACAACATCGACCGACACTTGATCACTGTCGATCGACGGAGTAACCCTATTATCGATCAAGTGTCGATCGATGGTCACCATCAGCAAGTAGGTATATCGTTTTTTCTTGTTAAATTTGGTCCTTATGATTTATTTTCTTCACCACTCTCAGACTGTGTAGCACTAGTGATAGTGTTGTTTAAGCCTGGGGGAGGTTTACTGATATTGCGTTCTATTATGAGTTTTATACTTATTCTAAAAAAAGAGTAGAAACTTAAAGGTGTACCATCAATCGATTTTAAGAATAAACATCGATCGACCATGTAACATGACCATCGGTCGAGATCAACATCGTGACATTGATCGATACTCTTTTACAGAGTCTGGTATCGAGTTGCTGTCTTAAGATATTTACTTATTATTTGGTTTTTCCTAACCAATTCGGGATAGATTACACTAGGGACAGTGTAATTTTAAGTTTGGGGGAGGTTCGCTAATGCTATTTAATTATTTTGAGCTTTATTTACTATATATAAGTTTTTCAAAAAGGTTCATTGAATCAAGAAGGGGACTATGATCAAGATTTATGATTGACTAACCACACTTTAGCACCATTCTTAGGAGGTTGTTTGCAGTATTACTAGAGATACCAAAAATGAATCATCCTGCCACTATATCACACTTGCTTAGAAAGTTTGAAGGAATCGAAGCTGATTTCCAACACTAATCCTGACATTATTTGCTTGCTTTGGGGTTTTGTATAAACTGGATCGGATTCCTTCTGCAAGTTTGTAGGTACAAGTCATTGCACATTTGGTTCACTTCTCTGTTTCTCTTCAGCATCTATTTAAAAGTTTAAAAGATTGAGATGACTTCCCGAGATGCAGAGGAGTAGGTACATTACCAATGACCCCACTATTCTAATTCTGAGGAACGATCACACATTGTTGGAAGCGAGGGGTAGGTACATTACCGATGACCCCGCTCCTACAACTTTTCCCAAAAAGCAAAAGAAAAAAAAAGAAAGAAAAAAGAAGAAGAAAATCGAAAATAAGATGGCAAGATGGACTATATCAGCATCATTGTCTATTAAGTTTGAGATCTAAAAAAAGATTTAGAAAGAAAAGGGGGAAGAAAGGAATCAGAGAAGACTTTTTGCATGGTTGTTTAGATACTTTGCAGAGGTAAGAGTCCATGTGTCCTTTGATCGATACTCCCAAGGTAAAGCATGCACTTTTATTTTATGCAAAGAAATAAAATCAGTAGAGGGGTGAGTCAGACTAGTATTTGCTAAGTTGTTGGTAGAATGGATTCGGTTGCTATACTATGATAGAATATATATATATATATAATTTCTCTGTGATTGACTTGATAGGATATGGTTGCAACAAAGTAGGGTGATAGTTATACTTAGACATTATGTGAATCTCCGCTTTTCAAAACCTCTTTCACAAGCTTTGTTTGTTTGAGTACAAGCAAAATGTTAGTTATACATTTTAATAATATTTTAAAACAAATGCTATGTTTAGGATGAAAAGACACGTTCTTTCACATTATTTGGATTCTTATTGTTAACAAATAGATAAAAAAGTTAATGCATAACGCATAAAGTCCTAGCTTAATGGTTGTTGCGTATGAGTTTGGTCGGACTTGGTAAAGGGGAATAAAACTCGATTGTAGATTATTTCAAAAGCTTTTTTATTCATCAGTAGAGAGTTAGGTTCAATATGTGTGAACGAAGGAGAAATAAGCTTGCACTCGTTGGTGTGTGCTGGGAAAGTACAAGTCGGCAATAAGAATAAGAGCAAGTAAACCTTAACTTCTATTCGCCGTTCTCTGTGTGTTCAAGTTTGGATTTTAGTCGTATTTATCCTCTTTTTACATGTAAACCTTCTTTTCTCTTTGCTCTAATTCAGTTTAACCTATGAGTTGGACTAAATTTAACGGGTCGGGTAACGCTAAGCTAAGCTGATTTAGTGGACCTAGTTCTTTATTTGATGGGTCTTGTGGAGGGATGTAATCGATCTCTCAGGGTTGGACCTGAAAATTTGGGGGTTCTAAACATTTCTTTAAGAAATTTTATAAAAATCCTTATTTCCGTAATTTGGAGGCCGAAGCCAATACTTCACCCGACTGTGCCCATATTCGGCCCTGCTATTTCTACCAGTGATGAGCAACTAGTGGACCTTTTAACTGCCACTCGTAAGGCTCCCACGTGCAACGAGAAGCTTTCCTTTCAAAACACTGTTCACTGTCTCTTTATATCAGAGTACGAGGGCAATCACCTAAACAAAAATCTTTAGGGAGACGAAATAAAAAATTTGGGAAAATATCTTTCGAGATGTCATCCAAGGCGATCGGTGTCAGCTTGTGATACGGCCTTGGATAGGCTGCCTCTCCCACTCCCACGAATCACTTGTAGGCGGGTGGAACATATCAAGAAGCTTCAGGCTATTCTTGGACGTGATATTGACTTCACAATAGAGTTCTAGAATACCCTAAAGTTGTTTTGCTTCAGCAACCTACGAGTGAAACCTCGTTTTCCTTGATGTCTAATGGACAGTTACGTAAACATAAGAGTAATCTTCCTGGTGACGAATGGATGCTCGAAGATGAACAAGCTTGACCATGTGAATGGACAAGATACAAGCCTCCAAAAAGACAAAGTTGAAGCCAAAAGCTCTAGCTTTTAAAAAAGAATGGTGTAAGACTATATATGTAGCAGCTGTGGCTTATATAAAATATGCAGAAAACCCTAACTAGAAAACTCTTATTTCTAATCTAAAAAGGAAAACCAAAAGCCTATTTCTAATGGGTTTAAGAAAACGAACCCCTAATGGGTTTATAAAACCAACCCCCAATGGGTTTACACTTGCTAAAAGCCTAATACACTTTAAAAGAAATCAGTAGGCTCATCTTGAACCAAGTTGGTCTATCTTTCTTCTTCTTGGACCGATAAGGTCCATACTCGACCATACGCCTCTTGGGCTCGTCAATAACCAACTTAAGCATGTACATTATGTTCCTTTGACCCATTTGGTTGATGAAAACCATTCCCCTGGTCCAAGTTAAGCTTCGGTGCTTCAGCTTCTATTTCCAACCTATTTCTCGACCAATCTTCATTTCCTGACCAAGCTTGTTTGTCTGGAGTGCTAGCGGTCCTTCCAGTAACTTCTGGACGTCCATGATTTTTGTCACTGATTTTCAATGTTGATCCTTAACAAAGAAGGCTACATCAAGACCCATATCTTTCTCGGTGCAATTAATATATCATAGATCAAATCGATAATGCCTTGATATTGCCCATTAAGCCAAGCCTTGATTAATGACTTAGCTAGACAATCCATAGTCTTCATGCTCATTGTTTTGAAGCTGATCCAGGTCGCATCAGCTTGTCGATGAGTAGCCGCATAAAAATAGGACGAGAATTCGATGTTGATAGAGTATTAGTGACGGGCCTTACCTACGACAATGAAGCTAATCCCATGGCACCGTAGCAATCATGAAGGCTGAGGTGGTCATCGACGACGGAGAGGAGAAAGAAGCAGAAGATGAGAGTTGGACTCATTTGTGGAGGCCCGTCGGTAGAGCGTGGGATTTCTCTAAACTCTGTTAGATTAGTTCTTGATCATATATATATAATAACTGATGAGTGGAAAAGGGAAACATTTAAAAGATTTTAAGAACCTGAACATGATCGTTTTGTTCAACAGGGTAACGGTATAAGCGTGAGCTGCTTTTACATTGATCCTGATCTCAACGCTTATGCAATTTCTTCTACTCAGGTTCTGCTTTTCCTAAACCCAATTATCACACCAAAGAATCTTACACGAAATTATTACCCCGAATACTCTCTAATATTCACTTACTTATTCAAAACCGCCGATTAATACCTCAATTAGGGCCATATTATCTAATTGACACCCAAACTATTTTACTCTGCGAATTTGTACCTGATTTAATAAAAATTTAAATTCGATACATGAACTTATAAAAATAATTTACGAACCTTTGACTATCAACGTGTCGGTAACATGCTGAAGTGGACCGCTTTCTTGATGAGTTGGCTTCTCTTACATTAAACGACGTTTTCAAAAGAGAAAGACGTTTAATAACCTCACCGCTTAAGCTAGCAAAGAATCATTGTTCAATCATACAAAACAACCTATATAACCGTTGTATACTAGTAGTTAAAAATTCAGACCGTAAATTCATAATCTCATATATATATATATATATATATATTAATTTTATTTAATTTTATATATTTACAAAATATAAAAAAATTGATGAGTTTTATCAGTTTAGATAGAGAAATCACTTTAAATAGTTTTAGCATTATTTGTTAACAATTAGCTACAAATAATTTTGAAAAATTGATATGAACACATTTTTGTTCACACTTGCTTAATAAATCACAAATTGTAAGATATACACTTTTTACAGTAAATATTATATTTTCATTTTAACATTTATTCATGTAACCGAGAAAATAATGTTTGAGTGATAAATAAAACAAAGTGAAATTTATTAAAAATATATATATTAAATATATTAAAATATTATCTTTTTCAATTAATAAATACATGTATTTCGAGTTTTTCAGTTAATCATGAAACCTATATAACCTTTGAAATATGTAAAATATTATTTGCTGCCAACAAGAGTTTCTACAATCAATGAAAGGGTATATTGGTTTCTTTGTATTAAAATACAATGATTCTTCACTAGCTTTAGTGGTTTATGAGGTTATTTAAATGTCGTGAACTTGGGTTCAAACTAAGTCTTTCTCCTATTTTTCGTTTTTTTTTAAAATGTCGTTTAACTTAAGAAAAGCCAACTCATCAACAAACCGGTCCACCTCAACATCTTACTGACACATTAACAGTCGCAGGTACATAATATCGCAGAACAACTTGTTTCAGCTGTGGACGTTATCTTCCCAGTAATCCATGGTTGGTTTGGTGAAGATGGTGGCATTCAGGTTTTTTCCTTAAAAAAATTATTTTATTTAGTACAAGTATATGGGAACCTTTGATAACATTTTGATTAATGGCTAAGCAGGAGCTGTTGGAGAGTCATACCATTCCATTTGTTGGTATCGGAATCAGTGAATGTCGTCGAGCCTTTGACAAGGTAAACAATGCGAGTATTGATAAAGGGGATTCATTTGTAGATGTTACTTACCTATCTTTAATTGCGTTGTTATATATAGTTGTGATTAATTTGTGTGAATTAGTTGTTAGAACTCGCTTTTGATAAAGTGGTATAAACCAATTTTTAATAGGGTTTTCCGACGGATACGTCTATCAGAACGATTGGATTTTGGGTACGGTGTAATCGTTACTATTAACACTATGAAATAGTGTATTCGTTTGTCAAAATCGAAATTATTTTGAATGAGAAATGCATATCCAAAGTGTATGACTTACA
>CAJHQP010000753.1:0-47500 GCA_905132765.1 Moricandia arvensis | reverse complement strand
AGTTATAGGTGTTTAGAATGGTTTATATTAAGTTACAAAGGTTTTTGACAAAAATTTTGAAACTTTATTACGCCATCACATATGTTTTCTTTATCTACCTTATACTTTTAGGATTTGTGTACATATTTTTCCACGTTATTTTTAAAAACATACATAAAATGTATTTTTACAATATTTATGCATCTATATTATTTGAGCTCATGTAGGTAAACCTAAAAACGTAGTACAACCAATAAACCATAATTTTTGTCTACTACAACTAAGTCTTTCAATTTCATTCCAAAAGTACAACTATATGCAATCTGGTACAACTGGTTAACCGATACAACTACATGTTGGTACAACTACATAAAGTCGTACAACTATGTATTACTTATGTTCAACCATGTTTACCACGATTTACAACGTTTATCACGTTTTTACACATGTTGTTTATGCTAATTGCTTTATCTTTCTACTAGTTTTACTAGTTGTATCATTCTTTATAATTTGGGCTCACTAATATCAGTAATATTAGTTATACCTAATACCTGTAAATTAAGAAAATTAAACACAACTGCAAAACAAGTTTTTTATAACGCAAAAGAACCAAGATTTACATAAGTAGAAGTTTTAAAGGATTCAATCTAACAAAAGCCACATCCGAGACTTCTACCAATTTCCTGAACTACAAAAAGCAGATGAAGCATTATTAAGTTTACTGAACCTCCACAAACATCTTACTAAATGTTTCACCTCTGTCTTTCCAAGAGTCTTATAAAGATCTTCCAATGCAAATCATGTTGTCCCCGTCGATGTGAACTTCCACTTGCACATTCTTCGACAAGTGGGGTCGTGGTTTGGCACATGTTCTCTAATTCTGCCTTCAAGACTGGAACGCATTCAAAGACCAATATATGCACGTCATATCAAAAAAAATAGTACATATATCACATGTTATATGCCTTTAAAATATTCAAGCAATTTACCTCCAATGGGTTGATGAACCCAGGAAATGTCCATTTCGGGTTTTCTGGCAGTCCCCATCTAAAATGGTCCTTCGCATGGAAGATCTCTTTGATGCAGTCATAAAACGTGAAACGTCCCCATGGAAACGTTTCACATAGCTTCAAATTATCAACAACTTGGAGAATAAATAGGTCGATTGGGTTTCCAAATTTGGACCTTCCATGTAAAACTATGGCCAAAAGTGAAGAATGACTATCTTCAGCCGGTCATTGGTACGATCAAGATTCATCTGCGAAAGCTTCTCTTTTACATCCTTAACTGTCACTTTCAGTTCCTCTTCCTCAAGATTCTTCTTATTCTTCTTCAACTTCAGGTTCTTCATAAACATTTTTCTAAAGTGCTTTTCCGAAAACTTCATGCTCAACCTACTCGTATAGTTCTCAGGATACTGGTGGAAGTATAAACCTGAGATGAGACCATGCTCCCTGATGGAATATTGAATAGGAACATCATTCACAACAAACCATGCTTGTCGATGCTTAGGCATTGCAATGGTCCGGATTAGCATCATCCACAATCCCATCACCTTTCTAGTTGGGCTGCAAAGCATGTGGATTAAGTGCTTAAACTGAGGGTGTCCGCGAAACGAACTCTTTTTAATTCATCTAACTTGTTAAAGGTGCTCATAAATTTGTGTTGGTGGCATCTTGATTGAAGCTTAAAAGACTTTCAATAATCCTTAGCTTTGAATTAAAATCCATCTGGTCTAATGGGTTCTACCGCCATTTTCTCAACACCCTGCAAAACAAACAAAAATACAACAATATTAAACCATAGTTGTACAAGTTTTACATGCTATACCGTACAGTTGAAATAGTTATACTGGTCATACTTTATGATGAGACACAGTTGTACCAGTAATACTAGTTACACTCAATTAGTTATACTAGTTCTACTATTTGAACTCATTCTAGTTTTGATTCTTAAACTACTTAGTATTGGTTAAAATATTTTTGTTCAACTAGTACAACTCATTTAGTTTTCTTATATGACTCATAGGTGCACTAGGTAAACTCTTCTAGTGTTACCATTCAAATAGTACCAGTTCAACTAGTAGAACTCCTTTTTGTTATACTACTTATACAGCTCATAGTTGTGCTAGTTCAACAGCTTAAGCTCCTCCTAGTTGTACTGGTTCAACATATTAATTTCTTATAGTTGTACTAGTTTAACACTTTAAAGTTTTGATAATTCTACTAGTTCAACTAGTGTGGCACATTTTAGTTATACTAGTTCGATTAGTTGTCCATTGGTAATTCTACTAGTTCAACTGGTAATTCTACTAGTTCAACTTCTACTAGTTGTAATAGTTCTACACTTTAAATTTCTGGTAATTTCACTAGTTTAACACTTTATAATCCTCCAAAGTATTAATTCAACAACTTAAAATCATAGTTTTAGTTGTCAATGGAAGTTTTCAGCGTAGTTCTACTACTCCTACTACTAGTTGTACTTGAGGTGCAGAGTTGGTAGACTCAGTTTCCTCTTCTTCTTCTTCTGGTAGCTTAGGAGAAGGCGATTTTGTTGAAGATCCAAAAGAAGAAGGATGTTGTTGTGCCTGAGTTGTAGACACGGTTGAACGCGGTGGCTATTTCACTGTCTCACACGGATCTGGCTCGTGGTGAAGGACCGGAGATGTTGTAGGATGCGGCGTTCGCTCTGTCTCACCCAGGTCCGTCTCATTCTCTGTCGGAGCCACTGTATAATGCGGCGGCAGTGCCTCCATCTCTCTCTCCCGGTTCGGTTTCAAAGTGTGATGCGCTCTCTTCATCGGAATAGACCACGACCCATCGTCTTTCTCCACCGGTACCAGATCTCTTTTTCTCTTTCCCGAATGTTGCTTCTTCTTCTTCTTCGTCTGTGAAACTTTTTCCCCCTTATTCTTCGCCAACAAATCGGTCGGTTTCTTCTTCGCTGGCGAATCCTTCGTGTTCTTTCTATGAGATTTTCTTGGAGGCATGAAGTAAACAAATGATGAAAGGGATGGAGAGAATTTTTTTTCTTGTGTTTGAAAAGTTGAAAATATATCGACGGAAGTTTCAAGGTTGCATCTGAATTATGGGGATTTAGGTTAAAAGTCCGGGTCAGTGTCGGGTCAAGGTCTGGGTTCGGGCAGGTCTGATTAGATCTGTAATTACTTTACAATTTTATTTCCTGGGGCTTTTATCCCCTTTTCGATTTAAATTTAAATGTTCAAAAAAAACATTTGAAAAGTAAGACCATATTTGAATCTTCCATGGCCTTTAAGGCCACCAGAGAATTTGTTCCAAGGATAATCAGCTGGACCTTGAGTTTTGAAAAGTTGTGGTAAGCCTCCGCCGATTTTTCATTGCAGGAAATGTTAAGCCAGAGATCCCATTTCCTCTTCACCTACTTTCTGTTACAGGTAAAACCAGCTAACTCAGGATCTTGTATTGGTGTCAAGGTTGCTTTTGGCGTGGAATATTCAGTTAAGAAGGCTACTGAGCTTATTCTAAAGGTATTCTTTGTTTTGAAGCTTGGAAATTTCAAGTAGGAACACAGAAAACTCTCTTTTCGACAATAAAAAATATAGTTCCTTACAGGTTGTGGTTTTCTTGCTTTCATTTGTTGTCTAACAGGGAATTGACAGTAGGGTAGTTGTTGAGGTGTTTATTGAAAATGCACATGAGTTTACAGCCATCGTCCTAGATGTCGGTTCTGGTTCTGATTGTCATCATGTTGTGTTGTTGCCATCTAAGGTAAATCACACATTCTCACTTCTATGTCCAAAACTTGGGGGCACAGTGATATATAACCTTTTGGTTTATAGGATGACTCTCTATTACTATCATGTTTAACTTCTTACTAATCGAAATGCCTATGTGGATCAGGTGGAACTTAAGTTCCACGGCAGTGGTGATACGAAAGAAAAGGCCATCTTCGACTATCGCAGGAAGTATCTGCCGACACAACAGGTATATTATCTCAGCATTGAGTTCCAAATGTTAGTAGCTTGCAGTGTCTTTATTTTATATATTAAAAAAACAGGTCACCTATCATACTCCTCCTCGTCTCCCTATCCATGCTATCAAAAGCATACGTGAAGAGGCATCTCTTCTATTTCAAAAGCTAGGTCTACGTGATTTTGCTCGCTTTGATGGATGGTTTTTGACTCCCACCTCAAATTTAGCGTCATCTGCAGGTGAAATGTTTAAAATTTCAGGGGATATTATATTCACAGACATGAACCTGGTTAGCATATTGCAATATCTTTCTAACCGTAGAATATAACAGGAGCTGCTATGTTGTTCTTAGAAGTAACACTCAGATGAATTTCTCAACTGCTTTTACAGATAAGTGGCATGGAAAAAACTAGCTTGTTCTTCCAGCAGGCTTCTAAGGTTAATAAATATATATATATGTAACACTTATATTAAAGTGATTTTTCTGCTTCTACTATGCTGTATTTGTCATTATGTAGTTCCTCCTAAAGTATAGTTGGTTGCTTAATAATGACATGATTCAAGAACGTTACCCTCTTTTTTCTCTCTTTTACATTCAGGTTGGATTTTCGCATTCAAGAATTTTACGAACAATCATCCACCGTGCTAGTCTCAAGGTATCCCCAGCTTTCTTGGTATAATTATGAGTCTAGCCATTTACTCCGAGGCTCAACAACCATGGAAACCTCCGAGGACGTCCAGAAAGTATTTGGAGATACCTCAGAGCGGCAGGTCTCAGTGATCAGTGGAACAAATATTTGGATGAATTTGCAAAGATTTGGAGATGTAAGCTGAAAATAAATGAGCATTTATGTCGTTTACTGTGCAACAACATTTCCATGACTCAAGTAATCTTGTTGTTGCAGCTCAAGGTAACTCCCTGTTTGCTATCCTCATCGCTTAGCAACTCAATGACCACATTTCCGGACAAAACAGATGCTGGATAATTTCAAGCTTGTGAAAACTTAACATATTAATAAGTGTTTAATATGTTAAGATAAACACAAAAAAAAAATTAGAAATAGGAAAATGAAGTTTTCTATTTAGGTTAGTTTGTGCTTTCCTTATTCCACATGTTAAAGGGAATTGTCTTTCAATATAAATATAGGTATATGGAGAGGTGTTCCATAAGATCTAAGAGAATAGATCATAAGATCTAAGAGAAACATTGAGAGCTTTAGTTTTGAGTAGTTTCTAAAGGTAATAAGAAACATTGTTTTTATAATTTGTTTGTTTGTAGAGAACTTGAATTGGTATCAGAGCTTAAGTTAAAAGCTTCGATCAAAACTTAAGTTGAAGCTTCGATCCTAGTGGTTGTGAAGCAAGGGTTCACGACGCAAGATGGCTGACGTGAATAGGGCTCCACGCACGAAGGACTTTGGATCCGCATCTATCCAATGTCTGATGTTGACGTCGACAAATGGAAGTAGGTACTTTCCAATATTTATTGATGATTTTTCAAGGATGACATGGGTGTAATTTATGAAGAGCAAAAGTGAAGTTATCTCAAAATTCACGATATTTAGGCCTTATGAGAAAATCAATCGGGGACTCGAATTAAGATACTTAGAACGGATGGAGGTGGTGAGTTGTTATCAAAATAATTCATCGATCTATGTCAACAGAGTGGCATACATCGTGAAGTAACAACACCCTACACTCCACAACAAAATGGTGTTGCGGAGAGACGGAACCGTACACTTGTGGAAATGGCTATATCGATGCTCACTGAGAAGAGTTTACCAAACAAGTTCTGGGCTAAAGCTATTGCAACATCAACTTATTTGCAAAATAGCTTACCATCTAAGCCATTGGAGAAAGATGAGACTTCATTAGAAGTATGGAGCGGGAAGAAACCAAATGTTAATCATTTGAAGATATTCGGGTGTGTATGTTACGACACGTTCCAAATGAGAAGAGAAGAAAACTTGACGTTAAAGCCAAGCAAGGGATATTTGTTGGTTATAGCAATGAATCAAAAGGATACAGAGTGTTCTTACTAAGTGAAGATAAGATCGATGTATCAAGAGACGTTACATTCGATGAAGAGAAGACATGGAATTGGGAGAAGAAGGAGGTGAGGAAATCACTATTTTACAATTCAAAATCAAATCTTCAAGAGAACAAAGAGATCAATGAACAAATAACAATATAAACAATCACGTAGAACAAATTAGTGATGCATTCAAGCAACTACAAATCTCAAACAGAAGAGTTAAAAGCACGGTCAAAGAAGGAGAAACATCAGTTGGTCCAAGAGGATTCAGATCAATCAACGACTTAATGAAACAAACAAATGAAGTCGTAGAGATGGCTCTTATACACGAGATGTGTCTTATGATGGCCGAAGAACCTCAGGCTTTGGAGGAAGCAATGAATGATGAGAATTGGGTAAGAGCCATGAGAGAAGAGTTGTGGATGATAGAAAAGAACAAGACGTGGCAAGTTGTTGAGAGACCAAGCAACAAAAATGTAATCAGTGTCAAATGGATCTTTCGGTTGAAGACTAATGCAAGTGGAGAAGCAATCACATACAAGGCGAGATTAGTAGCTAGAGGGTTCACACAGGAATATGGAGTGGATTATCTTGAAACCTTTGCACCGGTTTCAAGATACGATAAGAACGTTAATGGCAGTTGCGGCTCAACACAAATGGAAACTCTTCCAAATGGATGTTAAGTCAACATTCCTAAATGGTGACTTGGAAGAGGAGATTTATATAGAACAGCCACCAGTATTTGTAGAGGAAGGATAAGGAAAATTTCTTAACTCTACAAGGCGCTCTATGGCTTAAAACAAGCACCTAAAGCATGGTATGGCCACATTGACGGTTATTTTTTCAGAAATGGTTTTGAGAGAAATATCAATGATGCAGCACTCTATATAAAGAAGACAATGAAGGATATATTGGTGGTTAGTTTGTATGGTGATGACATCATAGTCACCGGAAACAATATGAACAAGATTGAAATATTTAAGGAGGAGATAAAGAGTGAGTTCAAGATGACGGATTTAGGCGAATTAAATTACTTCCTTGGTATGGAAGTTATACAAAATGAAGAAGGTATATTTCTCTCACAAGAGAAGTATGAAAAGAAGCTTTTGAAGAAATTTGGGATGCAAGATTGCAAAAGCTTGTCAACACCATTAACTCCTCACGGCAAAAGAGAGAATGACTTAAATGAAAAGCTTAAAGATGTTACGAAGTATAGAAGCATGATTGGGGGCATATTGTATCTTTGTGCTTCTAGACCAGACATCATGTATGTGAGTTCTTACTTGTCTCGTTACATGACATCTTCACTAGAGGAACATCTTAAAGAATCCAAACGGGTCCTTAGATATGTTAAGGGTACTTTGACATATGGGATTCAATTCAAGAGACTAGAAGAACCAGAGTTGGTGGGATTTTCTGATAGTGATTGGGGCGGATCAGTTGAGGACAAGAAGAGTACAAGTGGTTATGTCTTTACATTTGGATCAGGTGCATTTTGTTGGAATTCTAGGAAGCAGAAGACGGTTACTCAATCAACGGCCGAGGCGGAATACATTGCTGTTTGCTCAGCAACAAACCAAGCAATATGGTTACAGAGGCTGGTGAATGAGATAGGTTTCGATGTAAAGAAAGGTATAAGGATATCTGTGATAACAAATTTTGCTATCGGAAAGAATCCAGTTCAACATCGTTGTACTGAGCATATCGACATCAAATATCATTTTGTATGAGAGGCTGAGCAGAATGGTAAGATCAAACTTGAACACTGTCCAGGAGAGTTACAAATAGCAGATATATTGACGAAACCCTTAACCACAGCAAGGTTGGAGTTTCTACGAGAAGAGCTAGGCGTAATGATGAAGCAATGATCAAGGAGGAGTGTTGGATGTGATCAAGTTTTCATCTTATTTATTAGCTTATAAGAGTCAATATATTATATAGTTAAGTATTTAATTTATGTATAAACTAAACTATTCGTATCACACACCCAAGAGATATGAATAGAATTGTTAACTACAAAACAGTTACACATGTGTATATAGGTGTCTCTACATTGGGGTGTTTTCAAGAGACATGTCCCTTAGTTAGTGTCCCATGTCAAACTATAAATACATTCTAAATAACTAATAAAGACATGTGTGATTTTCGTTTAATAAGAATAAGAGTAATATTTTGAGTGTAGAGCAAGAAACAGAGAGAAAGAGAAAAACAGAGTAAACTCTGTGTTGTCTGATCCTTAACAACTTTGAGAGTTCAAAGTTCTACAGGCTTGGCTGCAGCATCAGCTTTTCAGAGTGTGGAGGTATTGACATCGAAGAGAACTGGGACAAGGTATTTTGGAAGCTTTTTTTTTATGTACTTTCTAGTGTCTGTTTCACTATCTTCTTACCGTTAAAGCTGAAAATTTGAATCGAGGCTACACTTTCTTCTGTAGGCCAACGGGTTCCTCCACGGTCTAGATGAGAAGGTATCATTACCAGCTTAGCGTATGGAAGCAGCCATTTCTGTATGACTTATGAAGCTTCTGTATATGCAGACAAGTGCTTCTTTGAAGCTTACCGTTCTTTGTGAAAAAGTAACACCTGCTTGATTAACACTGAGAATCTTCTGCATTGTTATCTGAGGTGTCTTCTAAAATGTTATACAGGTTGGAGATCTGGGGTATGCATCTGAACTTGGAAATTATGCTGAATACAGTGGAGCACCCAAAGAAGAAGAGGTTTTACAGTATGCTAGAGTCGTCATCAATGTAAGATATGTTTCTTTGCTTTCTCCTTCCACATTAAAACTTCGGAAACCAACTAAACAAACATACAGATACTTCTGAGTATCAGTTACACTATGAATTTACCAATTTTGCAGTGTGCTACAGAAAATCCGGATGGAAAAACCAGAGCTCTGATGATCGCAGGTGGAATTGCTAACTTCACTGAAAGCAGCAAGGATGCATATATATATATGTGAGGAGAGGAAGACCAAACTACCAAAAGGGACTTGCTAAAATGAGATCACTTGGTGATGATATCGGTGTCCCCATTGAGGTTTATATATATATATATATATATATATAAATAAACTCAATACATTTTTGATTACTCGATTCTAACTGTTTGATCTCTCTGTTTGATTTTGAAGGTGTATGGTCCTGAAGCAACAATGACAGGTATCTGCAAGGAGGCAATCGAGTACATCACAGCGTCTTCATAAGCCTTTACTCTTTCGTGTTGCTTCAGATGTTCCTTCTGGTTTGTGCTGAGACTTATGGTTGGATTATATGTTTCACTTCTTAAGTTTCTTACTGTTTTCATAATAGTGAAGAAAGTTTCTTCGCATTCTTCTGTTTTACTTAGTGTTTTCTCTTTTTATTGTCAATTATCTTGGTGACCTTCAGGTTAAAGCGTAATTACTGTTTTGCTTGGTTTGACACCTGAAGCACGCATACCAGTTAAGAAAGCATCTTAGCATATTAGAACGTTGTTATATGAAAGAAGAAATAAGTATTGTTTGAACCGAGTTCTGACTGAGAGTTAGAGTCGACGAAACTCATCAATGGGTTCTTCAAAGACGACTTAAGAGGAGATGGACTCCATGTTTTAGTCGTAAATGGAAAAAGCTTTCTTTTATTAGTTAATCGGAAAACGTTTACAAGACAGTCCAGATTTAGAAACAATGTAAACCCTAATTTTAGTCGCCTCCCCCTTACTTTGTTCCTCTCGCCCTCCTTTTATAAGCTGTCTCCTTTGGGGTTCGTTAGGTCGGGTCGCTTAACGGGCTTTAAATCGAATGGGCCGACTACTTGTATGGACGAGTAGTCATCTGCTTTCTTTGGCCCAACCCTATTCGCGCGGCCCGGCGACTGAGGGGTATTCCAGACGGAACGCCTCCAACTTCCTATTTCCAAGATCGCGA
This sequence comes from Moricandia arvensis, assembly GCA_905132765.1. NCBI lineage: Eukaryota > Viridiplantae > Streptophyta > Magnoliopsida > Brassicales > Brassicaceae > Moricandia > Moricandia arvensis. The sequence goes on along the minus strand of CAJHQP010000753.1, from coordinate 37,624 downwards.
GCCGAGTTACTACCAGATGACTGGGCCTTGCGACCGGGCCGGCTATTTTCTGGGCCTTGTAAGGGGATGAAATCCACCTCCTACAGTAAGCCCCCCCCCCAAATCCATCGATGATTGGCGCTAGGTGATCTCGATGGTTTGAAGCCGCTAATTCGAAAATAGTTGGGTCGGCGCGACAAACCAACTGCTGCTCATACTGCGTTCTGCCTCGATTTGTTTACTCAGCGGATTATTATATGTCGTATTCCCGCGCTTAACTATTCAAAGGATAAGTAATGGTTTGGCGAGTGGGTGTCCTTTGTTCGGAGATGCCATCTGCATGATCCCTTTTTTTGTCCCTTCTTTGGTTGACGTCTAGTCGTCGGCAGTGGGAAGGTTTGAGACATGAAGATCTGAAGAAATGGATCCCTCCTGTGCTCGAGGATAGTTTGATCACCAAAGTTCAACTTCCACGGAGGGAGTCGAGAGGTTTATGGGTCTGGGCCCATTTATTTTGGAAGTCGAGGGATCACGAGCTTCGTAGGCGTCCTAAGGCCTAACTAGGCCTCTTTTAGCCCTAATGATGACCTACGGGAACCGCGCCTCCTTCTTCTCTTATAAATATAGGGGCTCCCTCTTATCGTCTTCATTCTTCTCTGCACTCAGGTACTCTTCTTCTCTCTCTCTCTACTTTCTCTCTCTAAATAGTGTTGTAGGGTATATTGTTATATCGCGGTTAGGATGAGTTCAGCGCGTAAATACTCCCAAGAAGAGAAAGGGAAGGCGGTGGCTGCTGACTCGAATCAGGCGAGAGATGCGACGATAGGCGATCCCCTCGACGATTTTGACATAGTGCATCGGAACGCTTTGATGGATGTAGCCGACCTTGACATGACAAAGGATGTTGGTAGTCGATGCCGAGAGACAGATCAGGGGTGAGGAGATGGCAACGCTGCGGCAGAACTTCTTGGCGACACTCGGGTTCAAGCTGCTAGGGCCAGACCGATTGCTTCCCGTTCAGCGAGGAGGGGACGGATTAGATCAGCATCGATCAGTTCGACGAGAAGGAGGCGTGTCGCCGAGATCGCACCCGAGGATCCTTCCACCTTCTCCCCGTGGAAGTATGTTGGCGATGGGAATTTTAGAAGGAGGCCCGACATACCTGAGGAGAGGGTGCATTCAGCGGATGTGGAAGGGGCAATCATGGGAAGGAGTTTGGGCGACTAGATCGACTCCTGATTCAGTGCAGCGGTTGCTGATGGACTGCAACGCAGTCGGAGTGACATATCTGATCCCGACGAAGGAGCAGCGTCCCTGGTCTCCTCTTGTCGGCTATCAATGCGTCTATGAGTCCTACTTCCAGCAGAACACAAAGCTCTGGTTTCCGATTCCGCGACTAATAACAGCGTATGCGTTCCGTCGAGGGTGGCCATTTGCCAATTTCTAAATGACTCGTTTTGTTTGGCAGTCGCGCTGCTGATGATGGCCGCGGAGGGCGTTCGAAAAGTTGACATCTTTCAAGCCTATGCCCGGTGGTCTTTTCTCGGTGAAGATGAGGCCGAAATACAATATTATTACTGGTCATCCGAACAAGACGCAGAACTGGAAGAGCTTCTACTTCTACGTTAAATCCGATAAGCATGCGTTCACCAACCCTCCAGATGATAGCTTTCGCGTTCTTTGGAACGATCGTATCGGTAGATTGTCGTACCCAATAACTTAGTCTCTCTAAGATCTTTAACCCCTTTTCATTTTTTTTGCAGCCGTTCATCCGTACCTGACCGGCATTCCAGGACCTTTCTTTGCCAACGCTCAAGCACTAATTGAGCTTGGACACAGCAAGTGGCCCGATATCAGTGAGGATAGGGTTCAGCGAGTCGTATTGACAGAGGTTAGGGCTTCCGTTCGCTCTTTTTCCTTGTATATTGACTGTATCTCGTCGTTTGGCCTACTGACGGAAGAGATTCATTTCTCGCAGGTGATTGGGAGTCGTATGTGCCTTGCCCCCCCTCGTTCTGGTAAGAAAAGGTCGTCACTCTTTTCGAGAGCGGAGCAGCAAGAGATCGATCATGCCCTAAAAATGAAGGCAAAGCCGAATCTTTCTGCGGTCATCGAGGATCAACTCTCTTCCAGAACCGGACTCATGAGAGCTCTGGATGGGTTCCGACTCAACAGCATTGGACCGGAGAACCGTGGCCCTGAGGTCGGTCTCGGCCTCGAAGGTTCAGAAACTTCTCGCCCGACTTCTGAGGGGGTACAACCATCTGTGGTCGTTCGGAAGAGGGTTCGAGAGGACTCTTTTGGAAATGATGGTAGATCCGACGGATCAGGAGAGGAAGCACAGCGCGATGGGCTGGTGAGGAAGAGGAGGAAGAAGCACCGGTCGTCTGAAGGATGCCCGGTGATCGACGAGAGGGAAATTTCGTTCTTGCAGGACGAATCCCTCGAGGGTCTAGGCGTAGGGGGTCTGGTGGTGACCCAATTGTTCCATTCGGTGGTGGATCTGCGAATATACTTCAAACAGAGCATGATACCCCCTTAGATCGATCCTCAGAGAAGAGGAGGAAGAAGAAGAAGAAGAAGGCTGACTCGGGGGGCCCAGTCGATGCATCGGTGGAACCGACTCGTCAGATCGACGCGCACAAAGGGTCTGGAGGCGTTCCCGAAGGTCCCTCATCAGTACTCAGGGATGAGGTTCGCGCCCCGGCCGATCGTGGAAGGAGGGCGGTAACGAGGAAGCTTAAACACCCGTTTCCGGACGCGATCAGCTATACTTACAATGCCGACACTCCCTTCATGTGTAACGTTCCTGAGTGTGCATCCCTATTCCGCCAAATAAAGGGGAGTTCAGACGAAATGCCATCGATCAACGATCTCGTGCTCAAAGAGGCATACGTCGAGGCGTCTCGCAGTCAGATGATGGTAAGTATTTTCCTTCACGTTTGTTTTCCCCTCCCTTTCTTTCGATTTGCTTTATCCTGATCCTGTTTTTCGCACAGGCCTTGGGCGGAATGAATTTCCTGATTGGTCGGTATGACGCTGAGTTGAAGGCCACTTTTTCTAGGCTTGGGGAGGCTCAAGAGAAGGCCAAAGCCGAGAAGGCGCGGAGGCTCAAGAGAAGGCCAAAGCCGAGAAGGCGCAGAGGCTCAAGAGAAGGCCAAAGCCGAGAAGGCGCAGAGGCTCGCGTTTAAGGAGAAGGTGAAGGTCGATCTTGATGGGGCTGCTCAGGAGCGTGACGAAGCCGTGAATCGTAGTGAGCTTCTATCTAAGAGGTCCGAAGAAGCCGAGAACAAGTTGGTGGCCGCTCGGGCCGAGGTGGAGAAACTCACAGGCGAGAAGGAAAGCTGGGAGGCAGAGAAAGCCAAGCTCGAACAAGAGAAGGACGAGATCGTCAAGGCGCATGCCAGGGAGGCTAATCGCCTTAGGAAATCTCGGATTTTCAAAGTCACCTGTGAACGAGCAAGGGTTCAGGCCGCCCTATCTGCCAAAGCCGGACGCCGGTCTGACCGTATTCGCGAGTGGGTCAGTCGCGCCGACCCTTTCGACGAGGCACGTTTCTTCTATAGCCAGGCTTTTGGAACGCGGAAATGCCTCCAAATGATGCAAAGGCGAGGGGACGACATTGCGCAGGAGTGGATAACCTTCTTCCAAGCGGAAGAGATCAAATGGAAGGAAGAGGCCGCCCGTTTATCGCCTGTGCTCCCAGAGAATGACTTAGTTCTGTCTCCCCTGGATCTTCCATCGAGGTTTTTGGATAAGGGGCTCCTCGCCACATTGGAAGCAAAATTCTCGGAGGACTCACAATTCGACCCGTATGGTTCCAACATCGGGCTGCTCGGTGCCGAGTCTGTTGCCTCCCTTCGTACCCCATCTCGGTTTGACGGGGGTAATTCTGATGACGAGGAGGATGATCCTTTGAACCTCGGGGAGTCACATGATCAACTGGAGAGCGACAAGGCGAGGCCAATGGAAGAAGAGTTGGAGGGGCACCAGAGCGTGGATCCTCGGATCTCGGTAACAGATCCCTCCGAACAGGTCCCAGCTAACAATGAGGTTCCTGTCAAAGATCCAGCTGCAGTCTGATCGCGAGCGTCTGTCTGTTACCGTTTGTACTTATCTATTGTTGTTTTGGCGAGATTGCCTTTATTGCCCCTTTTTTCTCTTTTGGTTTTAACTCGCCGAGATCCAATGTATGTACGTAGTGGAATTTAACTCAATCTTTATTTTCCAAAAACGTTGAATTTTTGCAATGTCTCGACAAACGTACGGATGCAGAATTTACTCGCTAATTCTTGTAAGTTGTGGTTTGGACTTAGAATTTAATTTTCCGCAAGTTTTTACTCGCTAATTCTGGTAAGCCGCGGTTTGGACTTAGAATTTAATTCGCCGCAAGTTTTTACACTCTAATTCTGGTAAGCTGCGGTTTGGACTTAGAACTTAATTCGCTGCAAGTTTTTACTCGCTAATTCTGGTAAGCCGCGGTTTCGATTTAGAATTTATTTCGCCGCAAGTTTTTAATCGCTAATTCTGGTAAGCCGCGGTTTGGAATTAGAATTTAATTCGCCGCAAGTTTTTACTCGCTAATTCTGGTAAGCCGTGGTTTGGACTTAGAATTTAGTTCGCCGCAAGTTTTTACTCGCTAATTCTGGTAAGCCGCGGTTTGGACTTAGAATTTAATTTGCCGCAAGTTTTTACTCGCTAATTCTGGTAAGCTGCGGTTTGGACTTAGAATTTAATTCGCCGCAAGTTTTTACTTTCTAATTCAGTTAAGTCGTCGTTTGGACTTAGAATTCTGCGCATTACGAATTTTACACGCTAATTCAGGTAAGTCTCTGGTCGGACTTTGAATTTCATTCGCCTCCCGGACGATGAAGTGAATTGTTCTCTTTCCGCGTTTTAAAGTAGTTCGTGGTATTCGGTTGGCCTAACCTCCACTTAGCATACTATTGGGAGGGAGAATCATCAACTCGTCCGGTAGTGATTGGTTTAATCCAACCCCTAGGGTGTGGATATATGTATATATATATATATATATTTATTTATATATATGACTGAACCCCCGGTGGGGCTGCCTACGTATCCTGTCAAGGATCAAGTCATTTGTAGTTCATTTACACCGAGTGGAAGTGATTCGATGAATGCATCTACTCGGTGACGAGTAAAAGTGACCCGTGGCGAGTGCATTTACTCGGGTTTTTTTTTTTGAGTTCACCTGCTTGCTTTCCGAGTAAAAGTGACCCGTGGCGAGTGCATTTACTCGGCGCACTTGTCCTAATGATAGTACCGTTTCAAGTGCATGGAGTTCCATGCTCGCGGGAGAGATTCGCCGGTGGATGTCTCGAGTCGGTATACTCCTCCTGGCTGGACGACTTTGATGATTTTGTACGGTCCTTCCCAGTTGGCTCCGAGTTTTCCTGCTTTCCATTCCTCGGTGTTCTGAAATACTTTACGCAGGACTAGATCGCCAAGTTCGAGGGGGCGCGATCGGACCTTCTTGTTGTAGTAGAGCTCGATTTGCTTCTGGTAGTTCTGGATTCGTAATAGCGCTTGGTCCTGTCTTTCTTCGACATTGTCTAACGCGTCGAGTAACATTTCGCGATTGAGTGCTTCGTCTTGGGTCAGCGTAGAGCGACGCAAGCTGGTGACGTTGACCTTTGTCGGAGCCATTGCCTCAATCCCGTGAGAAAGTGAGAACGGGGTTGATTTGGTTGCACCTCTGGGCGTCGTTCGGTGAGACCAAAGGAGTCCATCTAGTTCGTCGGCCCAACATCCCTTCTTCAGGTCTAGGCGTTTATTAATACCGTCGATGATCGTTTTATTGGACGCTTCTGCTTATCTGTTGCCCTGCGGGTAACACGGGGTAGACATATTGAGACGATTCCCTAAAGTCGTGGGAAATAAAATGCAGCCCGTTGTTGGTGATTATCTCGTAGGGGAGCCCATGTCGGCAAATGATATTCTTCCAGGCAAACTTTTGGACCTCTTTGTCGGGAATATTAGCGAAGGCTTCGGCTTCGACCCATTTGGTGAAGTAGTCGGTCAGAACGAGAACGAACCGCTTCTGGCGAGAGGATGGCAGTGGTCCGACGATATCCATTCCCCATCTCATGAATGGGTACGGGGCCGTCATGGTTCGCAATGATTCAGTCAGACAGTGTATAGTCGAGGCATGCCGTTGGCATTTATCGCACTTTTGGGTGTAAGTGTCGCAGTCGTCTGTCAAGGTCGGCCAATAGAAACCGAGATGTTTAATTTTTAAAGCCAAAGCTCGTCCCCCGGAGTGGTTTCCGGCCGCGCCCTCATGTGTTTCCGCCTTTACTAACCTTGTTTCCTCGCCGGTAATGCACCTGAGTAGCACTCAGGTAAAGGTCAACTTATGGAGGTGTCCATCGGTTAAAACATATCTAGCACTCTTTGCTTTGAGTCACCGGGCAGCCCATTTTTCTTACGGTAACGTTCCGTGCTTGAGATACTCGATAATTTTGCATCGCCAATCTGGTGCTTCGGTTGTCTATGTGTCGCTGGGCCCTGTTTCTGTAGCGTCTGAAGCGATAGGTAGGGGCTTTTCTTCTGTAACGCGATGCTTGGTGTTTCGATCCTATGAATCGGTATTGTTCTTTTGACTTGGTCGCGGAGTCGACTTCCTAATGCGGCTAGGGCATCAGCGCACACGTTGTCCCCTCGAGGAACCTTTGTGAGTTCGAAGAACTCAAAGTCTTTGACGATATTTTGGACGAGCTTAAGGTATGCGTCCATGCGTTCGTTCCTCATTGGGTAACGATATAGCCGAGAAATTCTCCCGACATCACACCAAAGGTGCATTTTTCTGGGTTGAGTTTCATACCGTATTCGTTCAGAGTTTTGAAGCAGGAGCGCAGGTGATCTGGGTGGTCACTGGCGCGTAGAGATTTGACCAGCATGTCGTCGATGTATACTTCCATCGTGTTCCCAAGTTCCGCCGTGAACATCTTGTTAACAAGTCGCTGGTAAGTTGCTCCCACGTTCTTGAGGCCAAACGTCATCACTTTGTAACAATAAGTTCCTCTGTCAGTGATGAACGCCGTTTTCTAGCGGTCGTCAGGATGCATCATTATCTGATTGTATCCGGAGAACGCGTCCATGAAAGTCAATAACTCTTGCCTGCAGTAGATTCGACTAGTCGGTCGATGTGTGGGAGTGGGTAACTATCCTTCGGGCAGGCTTTGTTGAGATTGGTGAAGTCGACGCATACTCGCCACTTGCCATTCTTTTTTTTACAACGATAGGGTTTGCCAGCCATTCAGGGTAGCGCACTTCTACGATAGACCCCGCTTTGAGTAATCGCTCAACTTCGTCGTTCACTGCTTTCGATCGCTCGGGACCTAACTTGAGCCCATAAAATAGTCGGCCGGGTCGCAAGGCCCAGTCATCTGGTAGTAACTCGGCTCACGATCTTGGAAATAGGAAGTGGGAGGCATTCCGTCTGGAATACCCCTCAGTCGCCGGGCCGCGCGAAAAGGTTTGGGCAAAAGAAAGCAGATGACTACTCGTCCGTACAAGTAGTCGGCCCATTCGATTTAAAGCCCGTTAGGCGACCCAACCTAAGGAACCCCAAAGGAGACAGCTTATAAAAGGAGGGCGAGAGGAACAAAGTAAGGGGGAGGCGGCTAGAATTAGGGTTTACATTGTTTCTAAATCTGGACTGTCTTGTAAACGTTTTCTGATTAACTAATAAAAGAAAGATTTTTCCCTTTACGACTAAAACATCGAGTCCATCTCCTCCTAAGTCGTCCTTGAAGAACCCACCGACGAGTTCCGTCGACTCTAACTCTCAGTCAGAACTCGGTTCAAACAGTTGGCGCCCACCGTGGGGCCTTCAGAGTAACAAAAATAAAAGATGGGCTCAAGTCACGACGATTCGACCTCCAGCGAAGAACGCGAAGCTCCCGTACTCGCTCCAGTCGCAGACACACCAGACGAACCCGCTTACCTCAACGTCATTATGGAGCGGCTCACCCAACAAGACGCCACGTAGAGAGCAACCACCCAACAGCTCGCCGCCTTAGAGGCCATCCTCGCCTCTCTTACTGCACAACCCAGTGCCCTCACGACCACGATTCGTCGGCATCTGTTTAGCACTACCGCAAACCAGGCTCCCGGAATACAAAGCCAGGACGCGGGAGCAGACCCACAGACCCTAGTGCAAACTCCCGACGGGACAAACATCCAGGTCTCCAATGGTCCGGACCCGCAGACAGTCTGAGATCTTGCCGAACTCAAGCTGTCACTCCAGGACATCCACTCGAAGATCCATTACGTCAAGACTTCGGCCCCTCAGATCGAGCGCATCCCAACAGATAACGGGTGTCCGACTGCGCCCAACAGAGAAGTTCCACCTACCGTCGTTCTCCGGGAACACTGACCCTACTGAGCATGTCACGTCATTCAACATAGCGATGGGACGCGCGCATTTTACACCCGAGGAGAAAGACGCCGGCTACTGTCAGTTCTTTGTTGAGAGTCTCGAAGGAGCAACACTCAACTGGTTCTCTCGACTCCCCGAGAACTCTGTGAACAGCTTTCACGATCTCTCGACTGCATTCCTTAAGCATTACATAATGTTTACACGACAAGGAGCCACAACATCCGATTTATGGAACCTCTCTCAGTCGTCCGGCCAAAGTCTCCGTGATTTTATGGAGAAATTCAAGGCCATTGTCTCGAAGGTCGACGTCCCCGATAGCATACCGTCGACACCCTAATGAACACACTCTTTGTTCATTCAAATTTCCGGGACGACCTTTACCAAAACCTGACGACGTCGCTTCAGGATGCAATCGCCCGATCCAATAATTTCATTCGCATGGAGGAAGATACGCGGGCAATAATCCACAAGCAGAATGTCACTAAGCAGGTGGCGGCTAAAACTTTGGATGCACGACAGGAAACGCGTCAACACGCTGCCAGCGACAAAACAAACCAGAAAAAAAGGATTCATCTACGCCGTGAACGACGACGAGCATCCTAGGCCAGCAGTAGTTGTCCAAGAGAAAGGCTGGAACCATTGGGAGAGAGATTCCAACGGGAAGGCCCCCGTTTCCCCCGAAACATCTAACCATGGCACCAGTCCGAATCCGGCCACCTTCGACCTCAGCAAATACTGCGACTACCACAAAGTTAAGGGCCACGACACCAAGGAGTGAAAGCACGTGCTCGAGGCCTTACTCGCCTCATACGTAAAAGGCACCTCGAACGTTGAGCCGCCAAAACAGAAAAAAAAACAGCAAGAGCTGGAGTACTAGTAAGGAACTAAAAGCACAACGACCAAAGAGTAGGACGTCCCAGGGCGAATGCCGCCAGAACAACAAGAACGACGTGAGAAACGAGCGAGAGATCGGGGAGGTCTCACCAGACGAAGAGCAGCCGAAGCATAGGCGTCGCATTAACGTCATTTTGGGCAAATCAAGCTCCCAGGACGACGAAACGCAACTAGATGCGACTAACGACTTACGATCCAGCCTGAAACGGCGCGAACACTCTTCGCTCCAGGCCAACACTTTCGTCGGCCCGAACGACCTGCAACACGCGCTCAAGCGAAAGATCGCCCTCCCACATGCAGAGACGCCCGTTGACCTACGAAGTACGATCAGACCGCTTTCTGTGGACCTGAGGGATCAACTAAACTCAAAGACCGACGACCTCAGGATCAAGCTCAACCGCCATAAGCAGACTGACCTACGCCGAAAATTGGAAAAGAAGGAAGGGGTCGAACCTCTGACTTGTGTCGAAGATTTATCCGTGGATTTGTGAGATCAACTTGAAGCACGATGCGCCTTACGAATTGGCGTTATCATGGGAGGATCACCCCCTTGTGGTGACTCAGTCCGATCAGTCAAGGATTATAGGAGGCAAGCGGTGACCTCGCAAAAATGGCCGAGTAAACCCGAGAATGATCAGCAGATCACTTTCTCGTCCGCCGACGCGACCCACGTCCATACTCTGCACAACGACCCGCTTTTGGTCAAACTCGGGATCGGTGAATGTCAAGTCGCCAAAGTCCTTATCGATACAGGGAGCTCGGTCGACCTCATCTTCCGCGAAACACTGGATAAGATGGGAGTCGACTTGCGAGATATGAAGCCCTCTTCCCGCTCCCTGACTGGTTTTAACGGCGCATCAGAAACCATGATAGGCACAATCCGCCTGCCAGTCTACAAGTGCGGCGTAAACAGAACTGTAAAGTTCTCCGTCATTGGCTCTAAAGCTCTGTACAACGCCATACTCGGGACCCCCTGGATTCATTCGATGAAAGAAATATCGTTGACTTACCACCAGTGCCTCAAGTTCCCGGGTCCTGACGGAAGGATTTGAACGCTTCGCGGGGATCAGCAGGCCGCGCGAGACCTCTTGATCGCAACCGTGAAACTGCAGTGTTCGGCCCTACATATCAACATGGTCGCACGGCCATTCCATAAAGTCTACCCGCAAAAAGAAGAAGTCCTCGAGATCCAGGTCGACGGAGCCGACCCAAGCAAAATAATTCGGGTCAGGGCGAACTTGTCCGATGATATGCGCGACACAATCATCACATTCCTCAAAAGGAATATGTCAACATTCGCGTGGACGACTTCCGACATGAAAGGAATCAACCCTAGGATCGTATCGCACGAGCTCAACGTCGACCTAACTTTTAAGCCAATGCGGCAGAAGAGGCGGCTAGAATTAGGGTTTACATTGTTTCTAAATCTGGACTGTCTTGTAAACGTTTTTTGATTAACTAATAAAAGAAAGCTTTTTCCCTTTACGACTAAAACATCGAGTCCATCTCCTCTTAAGTCGTCTTTGAAGAACCTACCGACGAGTTCTGTCGACTCTAACTCTCAGTCAGAACATGGTTCAAACAAGTATGTGCCGTTCACAATACTAAAAATCACTAAACTCAAATCTGAATATTAAATAAATATTGTTTTAATTAATGTTGTTTTGAAAGGAAAAAAATAAGTATTGTTTCTTAAAAACTTTCATATTGAAATTTTTTGATACAACATTTTTTAAAAGATAAAAATAAAATAAAAGCCCAAATAAACTAGGAATGGGCATTTCAGTTTTAATTCGGGTTTGGTTTGGTTTCACTTCAGTTTGGTTTGTTTGGGTTTAAGGTGGTGTTATTCGTTGATGTGTTTGAATAGAATATAAATCTAAGAACAATCTATTGTTATTCAATAGTTGATTTTAATTATTTTCTATAAATCTAGTGTTATTAATTCTTATATTTAAAATATTTTTTTATTGAAAGAGTTTAAATCAAGTGTTATTGATTTTTGTATTTAAAATATTTTTATTGAAAGATTTTAAATCTAGTGTTATTGGTTCTTATATTTATAATTTCTTTAATATAAGAATTTTAAATTTGTCGTTATTCAATCTAAGATTTGAAATGTTGATTTAAAATTTAGTGTTATTCATGTATGGATTGATTTTCATAATAAAAAGAGTTACAAAAAATTGAATGATTTGGATATTACTTTTATGAGTAAATTTTAACAATTAGAATCCAAGCTTTACCCAAAGATTTTTCAGTTGAAAATTCAGAGTTATCAACCCACCTTTTTCTTACGTGATCCATCTTTATTTTCTTCTTTATTTCACATTCTCCCGTTCTCGAGAAGACATGTGAATGTTATCATGGTGAAGCATATTTTTCAATATTATTATTGACTCAATCTACAATAATCTCTCAAAGTGTGTAATTTCATCCCATAGTTCTCAACGTTACATTTTATTGCTGCAACGGAAGGTATGTATTCTATCAATTCCAAAAAGTATTATTTTGACTCCAAAAAATCATCTTCAATGCTCTTTTGACTAGCAATAAATGAATACATTTAATTGTCACAAGAGTTACGAATATATGATGATATTTTATTATTATTATTATAATTGTTATGATCTGTATTATTATCATATTTTGTGGTAGGTTTCGAAACAATGGAACAAATTCTTTATAAGGAAGATGATTCTGATGTAGATGTTTTGTTATTAACACTCGTCACTGCATATGAGAATCAAATTGAACGTCCGATTCGGAGACAAATCACTAGAGAAAGACATGCTTATATTCAAAAAGCTTTGAAAGAAAATCCCCATCATTTTCGACAATTATATCGTATGTATCCAGATGTATTTGCGGATTTGTGTTATCTTATCAGAATGAAAACTGATTTAAGAAACACACGACATATGTGTGTCGAAGAGATGCTTGCTACTTTTTTGATGACAGTTGGGCAAAGTTCTAAATATTGCCATACCATAGATACTTTTAAAAGGTCAAAATTCACAGCAAGTACAAACTTTCACAAGATTCTCAGAGCTTTAAACACGCTTGCACCTAGTTTGATGGCCAAGCCTACACATAAGTTCCCAAAAAATAAGTACAAGCACTCGATTTTATCCTTATTTCAAGGTATATAATTTCGTCCATGAATTTTTTTTCTAAAATGTATAAAGTGAATAATGTTTTTCATTTTATTTTAGGAATGTATTGGAGCTCTTGATGGTACGCACATTAATGCAATGGTACAAGGTCCTGAAAAGGCAAGTTATCGTAATCGAAAGGGAGTCATTTCTCAAAATGTACTGGCCGCTTGTAACTTTGATCTTGAGTTCATATATGTCTTAAGTGGATGGGAAGGTTCAGCTCATGACTCAAAAGTTCTACAAGATGCGTTAACAAGAAGAACTAATAGACTCCAAATACCAGAAGGTGATTACAATCCAATTATATATATATAATGTGATAATGGTGGATCATATGTTTTCTAAATTGTGTGTATATCATGTATTTTGGTATTTCAGGAAAATATTATTTAGTTGATTGTGGGTTTGTGAATCGACGTAACTTTTTAGCTCCACTACGAAGTACACGGTATCATCTACAAGAATTTCGTGGGGAAGGGCGTGATCCAGCAAATCAAAATGAACTATTTAACCTTCGCCACGCGTCCTTAAGAAACGTCGTTGAAAGAATATTTGGTATATTTAAATCTCGTTTTTTGATTTTTAAATCTGCACCACCATTTTCTTTCAAGACTCAAGCAGAGATAGTTCTTGCATGTCCTGCCTTACACAACTTTCTTCGTAAAAAGTGTCATTCCGATGAATTTTGTAGTGATGAAGAAGAATCAGATGAAGAACCGAATGAAGATTCAGATGAAGAAAATGAGAATCAAACTTTGGAAGAAAATGGTACTGAAGAAAATTTTGAGACTCAAGAACAAGAAAGAGAAAACGCAAACGAAAGAGCAACCATAGCTGCTAATATGTGGAAAGATGCACTACAAGAAAACAGCGGTATTCTGACGGTCTTTCCGACGGAAAATGATATCCTCGGAATATTCCGAGGACATTCCGAGGAAAATAAATTTTATGTTTCCTTGGAATATTCTGAGGAAATTCCGAGGAAACCACAAGCCGTCGGAAATTTCTGATGGAATACCGAGGAAAGTTACTCTCCTCGGAAAAACCGATGAATTCCGACGGAAATGTAGATGTTAGAGAGCCGTTAGAGAGCCGTTGGGGAATTCCGAGGAAATTCCGATGGACTAGCCGTTTGGCCTCGGAATTCCGTCGGAATTCCCTCGGTATCTCCGGGGCATTTCTCCTATAAATACACACTCCTCTTCTCCTCATTCACTCCATATCTTCATCCTCCCTCTTACTCTCTTTACACACGAATTTTATTCATAAAAATATGTCTTCTTCAAACTATTTTCGTTCTTGGATCGATCGACCTCATTTGGATTCGAACACCAGATTGCTTACGGATGAATACCAACGAGGTATAACCGAATTCATGGGGTTAGCTCAACGACAACCGGAAGCAGTAATAGGTAGTTAAGATGTCCTTGCTCTAATTGTAAAAATAGAAAGGTTATTAAAGAGTGGAATGTTTGGAGTCATCTATATTTGAATGGGTTTACACGAAGTTACAAAATTTGGTATCATCATGGAGAAACTGATTATGAACATGGTAGTACTAGCGAACCTCAGCATGCGGTTAGATTAGAAGATCCAATTAGAACGGAAGTAGATTATGGTGTAGGTACTGAGCAGATGGTAAATGATCATTTTAGGGAAGATTTACCCACTGCTGAAGCTAGGAGATTTTATGGTATGTTGGATGCTGGAAAGCAACCATTGTACGAAGGTTGCAGAGATGGTCATTCAGCTTTATCATCTGCTACAAGACTGATGGGCATTAAAAAAGATTATAATTTGGCTGAAGACTGTGTGGATGCGATTGTTGATTTTGTAAAAGGTATTCTACCCGAGGATAATGTAGCTCCTGGTTCATACTACGAGGTTCAGAAACTCGTAGCTGGTCTTGGTTTATCGTATCAGGTAATAGATGTATGCAGCAATAACTGCATGATTTATTGAAGGGCGGATGAACAGCGGCTTACATGCAAATTCTGTGGGAAGCCTCGTTATAAAGATACGAGTGGAAGAGTTCCAGTGCCATATAAAAGGATGTGGTATTTGCCTCTTACGGAAAGGTTGCAGAGGTTGTATATGTCTGAACGCACAGCACAACCAATGAGATGGCATGCGGAGCATTCAACAGATGGTGACATTAGACATCCTTTAGATGCAAAAGCTTGGAAGCATTTCCAATCAACATATCCTGAATTCGCATATGAGAGAAGAAATGTCTACCTTGGATTATGTACTGATGGTTTCAGCCCGTTTGGCAAGAGTGGAAGACAGTATTCTCTATGGCCAGTCATTCTTACACCATATAACTTACCCCCAAACTTGTGCTTGCGACGAGAGTTTTTGTTTCTCTCCATTCTCGTTCCCGGACCAGAGCATCCTAGGAGATCACTTGATGTGTTTCTTCAGCCACTAATATATGAGTTGCAACAACTATGGGCTCAAGGTGCTGAAACATACGACGTTTCGTGTAAAGAAAACTTTAAAATGCGGGCAGTACTAATGTGGACAATAAGTGATTTTCCAGCATATGGTATGTTATCTGGATGGACAACACATGGGAGGTTATCATGTCCATATTGTCAAGATGACACAGATGCTTTCCAGCTAAAGAATGGAAGGAAAATGTGTTGGTTTGACTGTCACGGACGATTCCTACCACCTGATCATCCATACCGTCGGAGTAAGACTTTGTTTAGGAAGAACAAGCAGGTGTTTGATGGTCCACCTGAGGAAGTTAGTAGGAAAGGTTTGAAGAACAAGCAGGTGTTTGATGGTCCACCTGAGGAAGTTAGTGGGAAAGGTTTGAAGACACAACTAAGAGATTTTGGTGCAGCAAGGACGCCAGACGTCGGTGGACATGAGCATTTTCCGGTAGATGCTGTTGGAGACCTACATAACTGGCACAATCAAAGTATTTTCTGGGATCTGCCATACTGGAGGATCATCTGCTAAGGCATAATTTAGATGTCATGCATATTGAGAAGAACTTTTTTGACAATCTCATGAACACGATCCTTAATGTTCAAGGTAAAACAAAGGATAATTTGAAGTCAAGACTGGATTTAGTCGATATATGTGCTCGTTCAGAACTTCATGTTGATGAGAATGGTAGGGCTCCTTTTCCCATATACCGACTTGATGCAGAGGGAAAAGATGCGTTCTTTGATTGGATTTCAAACGATGTGGAATTTCTAGACGGTTACGCATCTAATTTGCGTAACTGTATTGACAGAAAGTAAGGAAAGTTTACTGGCTTGAAAAGTCACGATTGTCATGTAATGATGCAGCGCCTCCTTCCGTTTGCCTTCAAGGAACTATTACCACGAAAGGTTCATGAAGCAATTGCAGGGATAAGTGGTTTCTTCCGCGATTTATGCACGAGATAAGTGACTCTTGAAGTTATTGCAAATTTGAAGACTAACATAGCCGTGATTCAGTGCAACCTTGAGAAGATATTTCCTCCCTCATTTTTTGATGTTATGGAGCATCTTGTTATTCACCTTGCAAGAGAATTGGAACTTGGTGGTCCTGTGCAGTATAGATGGATGTATTTGTATGAGCGGTATATGTTCCATTTGAAGAAGAAGGTGAAAAATTTAAGTAGGGTGGAAGGTTCTATAGTCGCACAAATGATCAATGAAGAAACTTCAAACTTTGTCGAGTACTACTTTCCAGCAGAAGTTCAGACCAAAAACAGAAGACCTGCTCGGCACGATGATAGAGGCGAACGAGCAACATATCATGTCATGGTTCCAGACATTTTCACAGACGTTGGATGACTTAGCGAAAAACCAAAGGACCGTCGGCTTACTAAGCTGGAGCGTAGTCATTTGCAAACATATTTGCTCACCAACTGCGAAGACGTTCTTCAATATGAGAGGTAAATAAATTAGCTTACAAATTTTTATTTTTACAAGTTGAAATTTAAATGTTATTTAATTACATTATTGTCATCATATGTACAAGATTTTCATGGCAGAAAAGCGATTCGAATATAGATACGCCACAGAGGACGAACTAGAAGAAATTAAGCAGAGAGAATTTGCTGGATGGATGTTTACTTATGTGAGTGATTTAAACAAATTAAAATATCATTTATCACATATTTATATTAATTCACATTTATTGATATAACATATATATGTGCTATTAATAGGTGTCTGCTAGTTTGGCCAGAGGTGAAACAGTTGACAATTGGATACGCGAGATGGTCGTTGGACCAAGCTGTGTTGTGAAGTCATATCCGAGATTTTGTACTCGAGGATATGCATTCACAACCAAGAAGAGGAGACGTTCGAGTACGACTTATGATGCTGGCGTTTGTTCTGCATCAGGAGATGATGTATACTACGGACACATACAGGAGATTTTGGAAATCAAGGTGTGAGAACAGATGCATTTGGTGTTACATCAGTACATTCAAGGCGAAAGCTGCAACATTATGATCCTTTTATTCTTTCTTCTCAGGCCGATCAGGTATTGATTTATAATTTTTGAGAATGATTCATCACCATGTGTATTAATTTGTAATTTTACAAATGATTTTTTTAAATGTTACAGGTTTGTTATATCAAGTACCCTCGGGTAAGGAACAGAGATGATCCATGGGTTACTGTTACAAGACTCAACCCAAGAGGCAGAGTTCATGGAAGTTCTGAGATAGAAGACCCACTACAAACAAGCACATCCGGCAACTTAAGTGCAACAGATGATTTAGCTGGAGTTGGTATTGTAGTCGATTTAACCGACTTCGCAGAGGAAGCCGTCGTTCACGCAGAGGATGAACCAGTTATTGGAGAGTTTCACCAAGATCCAGATTCAGATTCATCTGGTGATGATGACTCAGAAACAGACTAGCATCGACATTTTTTTTTTACAGAAATACCGAGGAAATTCCGAGGGAACACAGGTTTTCCTCGGAATTATGTCGGAATTTACCTTGCCTATTTAGGGATTTGGTTAACCCTTAACTTCCTCGGAAATCCTTCAAAAAATACCAAGGAATTTCCGAGGAGATTAAGGGTTAACCAACCTTCCTCGGAATACCCTCGGAATTTTCCGAGGGAATTCCGAGGAACCTTTGTTTTTTTTTAATATTCCTCGGAATTCCACCGAGGTAATCCGAGGAACAAGGGGTTTTAAACCGAAAACAACGTCTTGAGGCTTGAATAACAGGTATATAACCATCATTAAGTGTATTAACTAGATGATGAAGTCAAATTTTGGTGTTTTACCCGAGAACAAACACTTTTACAATTGCATGAACGAAAACCACACAACATATAAGAGAAACACTTATACATTTTAACAAATGGTAAAGAGAATACTTACAATTTTTTTTGAATTTTTGTTATTTCATGGTTTATGATCACCTATACAAATAATCCTCAATGGTATGTATTACCTTTGTATAAGAAATGAAATACGGCAAAAAAAAATCGATGTTTTGAAACCTCAAACCTTCTTTCCTCGGAATACCCTCGGAAATTACCGAGGGTATTCCGAGGAACTGTATTCCCTCGGAATAATTTTACTTACCCGGGCAAACCAAGCCGCCAAATATTTTGCGAAAATTAAAAAATCGATATTCCGAGGAAATTCCGACGGACAGGTAAATTCCGAGGAAATTCCGACGGATAATTTCCGTCGGAATTCTCGACATATTAGGTCAAGCCGAGACCTTTCTTCCCCATTTCTCTCTGCCTCTTCCTCGCGAACTCCGCCTCTCCCTCTTCTCCTTCGACGATTTCCGGCCATTTCCGGCGATTTCTCCCCAATCTCATTCCCAAATCATGTAAGGACCCTATCCCTCTCTTTTAGATTCCAAAATCGAGTTTGATTATGGTGTTAGGGTGATTTTTATAGATTTGTGTTAGGTTGAATGGTTTAATTGTGTAGTGATAGTTTTGAATATGGTTTTTTTGTGAGGATTGTGATTATTTGTTGTTATTGAGAGTTTGATAATGGTATGAAATTTTTTTTTAGTTTTTATTAATTTGTGGTTATAAACATGTAATTAAAAACGTTTTTGTAATTAAAAACATGTAATTAAAACGTTTTTATAATTAAAAACGTTTTTGTATATAAAAATTATTTTATTTAACTGTTTTAAATTTATTTGTAATTAAAACGTTTTTGTAATTTAAAACATGTAATGGAAAACGTTTTTGTAATTAAAAACGTTTTTTGTAATTATTAAACTATTTTTATTTATTAAAACTATTTTTTATTAAAACTATTTTTTATTAAAACTATTTTTTTATTAAAAGTATTTTTTGTAATTATTAAACTATTTTTTTAATTAAAACTATTTTTTGTAATTATTAAAACTATTTTTTGTAATTATTAAACTATTTTTTTAATTAAAACTATTTTTGTAATTATTAAACTATTTATTGAGTTTTTAAAATTTATATTTATTAGAACTAATTTTATATGTTTTTTTTTAATTTAAAGGTCTTATGATGATCCGACCGCGGCTCGACAGCGTCGTTCTCGTGGTAAGACGGGGAGCCACTCTCGGGCTTCGTCCAGCCAGTTTCAGGGTTCCGCTTCGCCCCACAGCTCCTACCATACATCTCCCTCTCCATTTCCCCCTTCTGCACCCGCTTATGCACCCGCTTATGCACCCGCTCCTGCACCCGCTCCTGCACCCGCTCCGGCTCCTTATGGTCCTTCGGGAGTGATGATTGTTGCGGATTTGGTTCGACAGCCCGGTCGTGAACATCTTCCCTATCTCACTCCGTATCCACGTGAACGGGGTCAAACATGGTAATTAAACATATATTTTTTATTATAATTTGATTCATCATTAATAATTTGTTTTTTTATTAGGTTCAACCGATCCTCGAATGGGATCAGTGCGTGGATCAACCGTATGATGTACTCGGCCCTCGACTACGGACATCCGACTTTCACTGACTTCCCTATCGACAAACAACATCTGTGGTTTTGTCAGTTTGCGGTATGTATTCAATTTTTTTACTTATATTTTTAATCTTTAATATAAATTTTCTACTAATTCTGTTTTTTTCAGCAAGAATTTACCTGGAATGCCGATGATACGCTCTTTATCTATGATCACTTCGTCCATAAAGTTATGGACAACTATGGGAAGCAGATACACGAGTGGAAGAAGAAGTGGGAAATAAACAAAGTTATTTTTAATTTATTAAACAATTTTTTAATTTATATAAATATTTTTTAATTTATTTAACAAAATTTTTTTTATTAAAAGGTCCCAAAGTCGATGAACCCCACGGTCTGGGAGGGGTTGTGTGCGCATTGGGCTAAGGAAGAGACGAAAACAACCTCTTCCACCAACTCCACCAACCGGAGGAGCGTGCGTAAAGGGAAGGGCATCTTCAAGCATAACCTGGGTGCTCAATCTATGGCCACTCTGGGGGATCGCATGGTATATTGAGTCGCTTTTTATTCTATTATTTAAGTTTTTTCTTCTAATTACTAATGTTATTTTATTTATGTTTTTTTCAAGACGGAAGAAAATGATGGCGCCCCCGTTGATGATGTCGCCCTAATGAAGAGGGTGTATACCAACAAGAAGACCGGCCATATTGATGATGGTCTAGTGAGAGATGTGGTCAACCTGATCTCCACTCAGGTGGAAGACGAAGTGTCTCAGCTTCAAACCGATGATGACGATTCGAAGACTTCAACCAACTTGCCCCTGGCTCGAATCAACGAAATCGTTGAATCGGTTAGTTCTTTTTCTTAAAGTTCAATTCATTTTTTCTATTATTTAAATTTGGCTATTTTCTATTTCAGTCAGTTCCAAAGAAGAAAGGACGTTTGGTCGGTTTGGGTCGTCGCTCCCGGTCGACTCCGCCTTATGTTGTACCACTGTCCTTTGTTGATCCAAAATTACTTATGGGTCAGTTGCAGGACAAGGATGATCACATATCTGTGTTGGAGACCCAGATGGCGACTCAACAGGCGAGCTTTGAGGCACAGCGGAGGCTGAACAAGCAAATGATGGAGATGATGAGGAGGTTGCACCCGAACGAGGTGTTCCCGACCGTGCAAGACCCGAATGCGCAAAACCCGTAGTTTTTTTTTTTCAAAAACTCCGAATGTTTTATTTTTATTTGTATGACTTTGAATGTTATCTAATATGTTTTTAATTTTATTTTTATATTTTCGAAATTAAATTTCAAAAATTTTGATTTAAAAAAATATATTTTTTAAAGAATTCCGAGGAAACTGTCCCTCGGAATTTTCCGAGGGAGGCTTTACTCGGAATATTCCGAGGGCGTCTTTCCTCGGAATATTCCGAGGAAAGAGTCCCTCGGAAACTATTCCAAGGAAACAATCCCTCGGAAATTATTCCGAGGAAACAGTCCCTCGGAAGTTTTCGAGGGAGCTTTTCCTCGGAATAATTTCCTAGGGACATTTCCTCGGAAGCTTTCGTCGGATCTTCCGAGGATCTTTCCGTCGGAAAAGTGCTTGGAATATACCGAGGGACTCTTTCCTCGGTATATTCCGAGGACTTTTCAGACGATTGTATGTCCTCGGAATGTCCTCGGAAATTTTGTTCCTCGGAATTCCGTCGGAAATTTCCGACGGATTTCTAAGAAAAAATGAAATACCTAGGAGTTTTTTCCGAGGACTTATTTCGTCAGAATGTCGTCGGAATGGGCTTATTCCGACGACATACCGACGATTTTTGCCCTCGGTATGCTCTTGTTTTCTTGTAGTGATGCTACTAACACTGGTAGCCAAAGATAGTTGATTCTCACATTCTTTTACGTAAGGTTTATTGTTTTATTAGTCTTTCTTTATTTTCTGATGATTTTTTTCATGCTTTGGAACCATTTATAGACACATAAGTTTCTATGATTTTTTTGTTTTTTTTCAACAGTAATGTTACATATAATAAAAACTAAACATTTAACAATATCCAAAGTTGATCCATTGACATTCAAAGCTTATCATTGTCAAAAGAAACTATCAACTTTGCCAAGATGGAATTCAGCTATATTTTTCATGTTTAGCATCTCAGATTTTTTAGTTTGTTACAGAGTTTTGAGAAGACGATAACGTTGTATCAAAATATATTAAGATGTACACAATATTATCACAAACAAAAATATAACTTACGGATGACTTGCTGATGATTATCTTATCATTTTCATGTTTATCTCTTCAAGAAAAAACGTATCCACTAACTACACATATATATAAGATCATGAACATCTCTCTTTGAAGCATAAAGATCATTAAACCAGAGAGAAAAGGTTAGAAACTTCTTATTCTTTCTTCTTACGTTTTTTGTTTTTAGTAGTTTTGTATTAAATATAATTGAAGTAGCTAGATGGAAAATAATTAAACATGTTCTTTTTTTCTTATGGTTGTGCAACGTTCTTTTACTAAAGCATTGAAGGCCACTACTTTAAAACCTTAGAAATTGATTTACTTGACTTTTAATAAAATGTTGAATTATATCTTACGAAGATATTTTCAATACATGTATTATTGACTTTGGTGTTTATGTATCTTACTTGTCCTTACTCAGTGATAAATATTCTAATTTTTATGATCTTTTATTAGATGGGAGATTCACAAAGAGAAAAGAAAGAAAAATGTGACTATAATTCATGGAATCATGACGAGACTAGGATATTAGTACAACTTCTTGTGGAAGCAGTTAACAATAACTGGCGTGATTCTTCTGACTCCTTCAGTAAACTTACTGTTGAATCAAAGATTTTGCCAGAACTCAATAAAGATGTCTATCGTGCAAAATATTTCAAGAACTATCAAAGCAGACACAAGTATTTAAAACTACAACATCAAAATTGTGCCGACCTTTTACGTTATTCTTCTAGTTTCGGTTGGGATCCTTTAACCAAAAAATTTACAGCTTCTAATGAAGTCAGGAATGATTATTTAAAGTTAAGTATTTTGTTTTTGAAATTCTGAATATAGTAAATATGCAGCATATTTATGTGCTATTGATGTAGTTTTTTCATAGGCACATCCAAACA
Source organism: Moricandia arvensis (assembly GCA_905132765.1). Classification (NCBI taxonomy): domain Eukaryota; kingdom Viridiplantae; phylum Streptophyta; class Magnoliopsida; order Brassicales; family Brassicaceae; genus Moricandia; species Moricandia arvensis. Next base: position 15,167 of record CAJHQP010000753.1, on the reverse strand, counting down.
ATAAAAATTTACATAGTGATACGTTTGAATTTTTTGAGGACTTGCAACTTATATTCCGACAAGGTGTTGCCACTGGGAGAAACGCAGTTGGATTAGGTGATGGTACTGATGCGCGTACATACAAAGCTGGAGGGAATTCAAATGAAGAATATGTGAATGATGTAGACAACATATATGAGTTTGATGCATCAACTCGTGATCATGAGCTCTCAGAACAATATGCAACATTTGATTCTCAGACAGTTCCAGTGTCTCGTACGGAGAAGTTTCAACCAAAGAAAAGAGCAAGATCCGAAAGAGGTGTTTCACAGAAGGATGAAAATCCAGCAATGGCTGTTAGTACTCAGATCTTGAATATAATACAACAAAGAGAAGAAAGACAACAGAAAGAAGCATCAGAAAAAAAAAAAGATTAATGTATGGGATGCTATAAAGGAAATTTCAAACTTGGAGGACCGTATTCGTTACAAAGCACTTACGCAGATTTATCATCTCGGAATTCAAGACGTTTTTGTTAAAATGTCGGTGGAAGAAAGGCTAGGATGGATTCAAAGTAGTATGGAATAAGGAAGTGTTTTTATTGAACTTTTATGTGTTTTTTTCTTACGTTGGTTTTTGTTTTCTTTTTTTTTTGGTTTTTGATACATTTGAACTTTTGTTTTCATAGTTATAAATTTAATAGTGTTTTCTACGAGACTAGAATCTATAAAAATCTATAAGTGAATCATCCTAAAATCAATAGTGAATCATTCTAAAATCTGACATATTTGAATTGATAAATCTAAAACATTTTTTAAAAATCTTATCTATTTTAAAATCTATTGGTATTGATTATAAGAAAAGATTACAAATCATTAATGAATCACTCAAAATATTAGACATTTTAAATTTGTTGGAGTTGAGTTTAACATCTACAACGAATAACACCACCTAAGAAAAATAACTAAAGTCAACCAAATGGTTTGGTTTGGTTTGTGTTTGGTTCAGTATAGTTCAGTTTTGTTTGTGTTTGTTCAATTTAATCGAACTGCTCATATATTTTTCTTCTATTCATTTAGAAGTAAAATATATAAAATTATGCTTAATTATCTTGATTAAATGATGAAATATCTTAAATCTTAACATTATTAATATATTTAATTAATATAATTAATAAACACTTTGGTTTTTGAGTTTGGTTCGGTTTAAAACCGTTCCAAACTGAACCATTTGGTTGATAAAACCTTTAACTGAATGGTTGAAACATTATTTTTAGTTTGGGTCATTTTAGATTTGTCTGAATCGCTTTGATTTGGTTGGAGTTTTTTTGCCCACCCCAAAATAAACTCTCATTGTCTCAGCCCAAGAAAGCCCAAATACAACAAACCCAAAAGATCCAAACCAAAAAACATCCAAGAAAACCCTATAACATTCAACATAGTCACCCGCCTCCAATGACCACATGACCGTCGGAGAAAGAAACCACCAAACCCACCATGTCCCCACACTCTAGGATGTAACCCAGACGGACAAGACACAAGATATAATCATCACTCTAGCCACCCAAGAAATCGAGACAACCACTCACCGACAGAGGACTACGAATGGAAAAAATCATTGGAGGTGGCTAATCGAGCAAGAGAGAGAGAGAGAGATGATGGAGCCGAACCGGTTGTAACAAAATTGTTGCCTTAGTCAGCCACCGTCAGAGATTCCTTTGAAGATCTACCACCGCCCTCAAACGGTGAGGTTACTCAGTTCAAGCTCCTCCAAACCCCCTCACCGCTTCACACCCCCTATGGCTCAGTGCTTCTCCCCTCCACCGACAAGAGACAATCAGAGAACCAAAGGCATTCACCGGTAAGAGAGAAAAACCACCATTCTTAAGAAAACACACTGGAGCTAGTCTTCTTTAGATACAGACATGCATGAGCACGAGAACCAAACCACACCTTAGACAAGCCGGAGATGACAGAGAATCTAGATCCGCCACATAAGCTGCACTCAGAGCCGAACTTGAACGAAAGATGAAGCATTGGCAAAAAAAAAAAAGAGAAACTAAGGTCAACCCCTCACGGCTCCGACGAAAAACACCGAGGAGGGGTTGAGAGTCATTCGAAACAGAGGATAATTGTTTTCTTAGAGAAATTTTTGAAGAAAGAGGTTCATATGTTTTAAAAAATTTAATGTATTCATTTTATAATTGATTATGTTTTTAATTGTTTGTAGGTTATGTCAGTTGCGTATTTTGGTTTTAGACGATGAAACAATTAATGTTATGTTAAATAAGTCCATTTTAGTTTGCTAATTCTATACAAACGAAAAAATTTTCTAGTGTATTTGTTTATAAAACATATCAAGTAAGCGGACTTTGTTTACTTTGTATTATATATATATATATATATATATTCTATTGAAAGTTTGCTTTGTATTTGGTACTGTAGATATTGGCTTTGTTAGTTTAACAAACACTGCGATCGACATTGGCGGCTAAAATTTGTTCATTAGTTTTTCCTTCATTAATTAAATGAAATTAAAAACAGAGATGTGACGACAGAATAACCGAAGCTTTCCGTGTTGCCAAAATAAATATCGACCAATGTTCTTCATATCTCTTTCCTTTCTCTGACATAAAACAAAAGATTTTTTCCTTTATTTTTGTTAGTTTTTGTTTCTTAGTCAAATCGGACCTTACAATGTGAATAGAGAAAAAGTACTAGATTATTTGTGTGAGTACTCACCTCCTTAAGAGTTAGTGTACTGCATCTTTTTGGTGAGTTAGGTGCTGAGTACGATGAAGATTGCACCATGACGCCCGTTGTGAACATCCAATTCACTTCGATACCTGTAGAGGGCTATGTATTGTGTGAATCTTGCTTCATTGTTGGAAACTGTTGGAATGTGTTCATCACGAACTATATCATACCTTATAACACCAGTAACATTTGGGGACACATTTGTTGTAGTGCAGTGCGTTAATGGATTTATCTAACTTCCGGTTGCAATTGCGGCTTGATTAGTTAGCAAAAAGAGAGAAAAAATACTACTGAATGATATGTAAGACCAACCTTTTTTGCAAAACACCCATGCTCGGAGCTTTATAGAGAAAGTCAGCTTCCTGAATCTTAAGGACTGGTGTTAGACGACGAATTAGTGTTGACATGTTGTAGTTAAATATGTGGGAACTAAGTCTTTTGGAAACCTAGTAACTGGAATTGAAAAGGTAGGTATGACACGTGGAGAAGGCTCGCTTGCTGTCACTACCAAGGTGCATTAAAAATTTATATTTTAGAAACCACATATAAAAGTTGAAGTGAGTTTATGTGTAATAATAGACGTCCATGGTTTTTGTATATAAGCTAGATACTAAACCCCCATGTACATGTATATAAGGTGGGAAACAGTGATTTTCAATATGTGGCTATATTTAGGAAAGAGATGCTCAAAGAAGACAATGTACCAAACCTCCAATTCTTTTTGAATTCACTGTCGTCATTGTCGTCACTGAATTGACTGTGTCACCTGAGATTAGATGACTCCGAAAATTTTCTGGCCTGAAATTCAAAACATAATGAAATCAGTATCTCGATGAGAAGCAATGAAAACTAAAGCATAAAATGTCATGAAAGATCCACGAATTTTCCGGAACATGCAACATTGCAACTTGTCTCTTATTTTGGCTATAAGATACATTTCCTTTAAAGCAGGCTCCATTGCAACTCTGCATATGAAAATATCATCAGATAATGATATCGAAACTCTGGTGGAAGGAGAATTCTACTCACTTTAGGAAGCAACTGAAAGTAATAAATGTTAGGGCAATCATAAAGAGTGAATTATTCTTATTCAATAATGTATTGTATGTATATAGAGAAGATAAACTCTTGCAAATATTGTATACCCGAGCTTTAATGGAAAAAATGAGAGAGTTGGGACTTCAGTTATCATCAAGTATCTACAAAACAATGATTCGATATAAGAACTAAGAGCCAAGATTTAAGAACCAATGTTGAGAAAAACAAAAATACAGTCCACAAGTATGAAACCTTTGTGCCGAGCCAATAGCAGAGAAGACAAGCAGTCGAGGACAAAATCATCGAATGTGGCGTACTTAACCGCTGTTGGGATTGCAACAACATCAATTGGAGACGCTTTTAGGATGGATGCTTAATAAGTTTTAGGCAGTAGAATTTCAGAATCCGTGGATGAGATGTGGTTGTATCCGATGGAATTTCAATAATTTAGAGTGTTATGTGTCGTTATGAAATGTTTGAGATGACGGCATGCAATCATAATTGAGAAGGAGGATAGAATGTATTGAATGAGAGAAACTATTACTTTCAGGGTAGATATTTCTTAGAAACGTTTGGCCTTCATATTTGGCAATTTGAGAAGAGCTTACCTTGATTGTAGATGAATTTAAGATATTATCGCTTTGATTGTGAACGGTTACAGAGAATACATCGCTTCAGTTGAGATGAACATGGGTCAAAGAAAAAGACATAAATTTAAAGATTATGATGCGCGATTAATTAGATACTAGAGCTGGACCCGCTCACCGAGCGGGTGTTAATTAGCGGGTGTTAATTTAAATCAACTCAAACCCCGTCTAGAATTTTATAATATGAACCTACCCGGACCCGGAAGGATCAACTCAAACTCCGTTTAGAAATTTATAATATCTACGTGTAGTTTAGTTTTAGAACATCAAAAAACGATATCAAAAAAATGATTTTTATTCGGATGAATAATTGGATGAATGTGAATAAATAAAAACTATTTATTAACCGGTTGGAATCTTTGTCACAAATGAAATAATTTTATTCAAACATATGAAATTATTATGATTAACACGTAAAATAAGTGATGTTAATTATTATAATAAATATAATTAATGAAGTAATTAGAAAAAGAAAAAAAAAAGATGTAATAAAACATTTTAAATTTTGGATAAGACAACATTCCTAATTAGTAGCTTCATTAAAATATCAATTGCTTCATTTATTATATTGTAATAAATCGATTAAGTTAATTTGGATAAGACAACATTCCTTAATTATAGCTTCGTTAAAACATCAATAGCTTCATTAATTACTGTTGTAATAAATGACTAAATTTTAGCATTTTCATATTTGTACTTTTGTTTTAATAATATAGATGTTTGTAATTTTTATTTGGGCAACAACAACATCAGAGGAAGACATTCTCGAAGGAGGCGTCTGGTTTTGGCAAGTAGATGAAAGAATAGAGGGTGTCGTTGTAGGTGGATTGGACTCGCAAACCTCCCTTATTTATAGGGTTTGAGTTGTTATTTTGGTTTTAAATCAAATAAATCTTAGATTGTAAAGAAAGGGAGACAGAGAGTTCGTGGGAGTACATGGCTTTCATGAAAATAGCAGATTCATTGAACATGTGAAGATCAAAACGTCGAAAGAGAGTAAGCAAGAGATGGAGATTAAGAGACAGGGGAGGCAAAAGGTGAAGGGGAAGGTTTGGTTTTTCTCAAACAATAGATGACACAGTAAAGTTCAATAGTCGACGTAGAATACGACTCATGACCTAAGTTTAAAATGTAGAGTATTGTTATCTTTGGGCTAAGGGTTTCATAATGGGCTTCTAAATATAAATTACAAACTCACATCAGCCACAGATAATTATACCAAATCAAAATACCTTGTAGACGGATGGAATAACATGTGGGCCCCACACAAAAAACTGACTACCTACGTAAACACTCTAAGAAGAGAGGAAAGTCTCTTATTATATATATGATATGATTAGTATATCTATGTTCGTAAATGTATATGTTTTATAGGTTAGGATATATGTTTTTCTTTTTATATGGACGACAATTTGTTTTGTATGTCAAATTATTCTATCATTCGCAACAATTACCAAAAAGAATTTTAAAACTTAAAAAAGATTAATTTATGATTGACCATGTTTCTAATTATTTATAATTTTCCTTAATCATATACAACAAATTATTAACTTTATTTTTTTTATTGTATTCTTGTAATTAACTAAAAATTTCTTAGTTATATTTACATGGGAATTAGTTAAACCTATTAAGTTTTTATAGTTTCTATAGTTTTTTTTAAATTAGGTTCATTTGAATTTTATCACTTTATGATATTGCACATTCTTAAGAAACAATGTTATATTTCCATCTTCTAATTATTTATTATATGAAAATATTTAAAACTAAATAAAATGAATATTTCTTTTGCTTATATTATAAAATACTTATTGGAAAACTGTCTTGATGCTAGATTTCAGGAATATTAGTTTAAACTTTGAAGATTTTAGTCTTATAATAAAAAAAATTTGTTGTTTGGTCTTTTTCTTGGTTACAAACTTAGGAGAGTATGGTTTAGTACATAGCACCTATTGGAAATGATATAATCAAAAATGGTTTAGTACACGGTAAATATTAGAGATGACAACAAGCTTTATATATAAAATAGTGTTTTCTCTCACGTGAGGTTGCCACCTCATCAAATAGACTCACCACAAATTGACACCTCAATTTAATTATTAAAAATTTATTAAACACTCCACATTTATCGGTCTCTTATTATTTATACTAAATATATTAACACAAACCAATTGTCAACTTTATATATTAAATATTTTTTTAATATAGTTTTAAACAAACATTTTAATGATTAAAGATGATTTAAACTCAAACCAATTATAATTTTAAAATTTTAATTAATATTTTAGCATAAATATTAAAAATATAAAATTAAAAAAAATTTACTAATATGTTTACATTTTAAATACTTTAAAAAGTATATAATCATTTACATCATAAATTTTATAACTGAAATAAATATTAAAATATTTACTTAATTTATAATTTAAAGACAACTAGATAAACAGAAAAGAATATGAATAGTCATTTATCATTTGATATCATATACCATAAAAACAAGAGAACTTTTTAAAATAAGTATTCAAGAATTTATATTGTTTCATTAATCACTATAATCATCTACAATATATAAAATCATCTACGTTATATATGTTATATTGTTTTAATATTTATTTTTAATATATATTGGTTTGAAATAAATATTAAAATATTTTCATATAAGTACTTTAAAGAAGTATATAATCATTTACATCATAAATTTTATAACTGAAATATATATTAAAATATTTATATAATTGATAATTTAAATAATATAAATATACTGAAAAGAATACGAATAGTCATTTACCATTTGATATCATAAATGAAACACAACATAAATTATTAAAAATAGTAGTAATAAATTTAGTTGTATTAATCTTATTTGTGTTAAGCTTTAAATTTTCTATTGAAAAATTAATGAACAGTGTTAATTAAAACTTATACTTAATAATACTTTTAATATTATATATAAGTAAATAATTTTAAGTAAAATCAGAATATTAATCAATACAATAAAATATTTCAATTTAATGATAATATATAGTAATTTATTAATATGTGACAAGCCATTTATATTAAATAAGTTTAATGTCAAAATCATATTTTAAAAATTAATTAATAACAAAATAGTGAAATTAATGTAACTTATTATTTTAACAATTATATTATTTATAAAAAGGATTATAACAAAACAGTGAAGTTAATGTAGCTTATTATTGAAAGTAAAATAAAAAATAAATAAATCATAAGTTATGTGAACATAAGATCTAAAATTATTATATCTAAATAATTGGGAAAAATAAAATTCATTATTTACTAACTTAAAAATTTTAAATGTAATTTCAATACTGATAAGAAAAAAAAACTTTAGAGTTCAAATAGAGACGCAATATCAAATAAAATGACAAAAAAACAAAGAAGAGAAGAAGTACAACTAAATGACTTATACAAAATAAAAAAATACAAAAATGTACACCGGCATAATACAAATAGAACATAAACTTATTCAAATAATCAAAATAATCGTATTAGAAAACTTAGTCAATTGGGCAAAATTAAGACTTGACTAATTTACAACAAACAAATTCAACGGAAAAAAAATAGACAAATAACAAATAAATAATGATCAACACATAATTGAACCAAGCCCTTTAAAACTAAACACAACATTTAAACACTTTTGAGGTTGTCACATGGGATTTTACGTCAAAAACTCGTCTCCTGACAACGCGACACGTGTCCCAAACATTAAAATACTGTGATTTATTAAATATAGCAGTATAATAACATGTAACTTATATAATATAATTAATAATATATATATATATAATTTTTATGATATGATCTTCATATTTAAAATATTGATTTACGCAATTTTATATTTTGTTTTAAGTTTGAAATTTTTTTTTTCACTTTTATCAAACTAAATAAAACATTTTCTTAGTGACAAATATTTGTGCTAATATTTATTTATTTAAAAATATTATAAATATATTAATTTTTAATTCATGAACTTTATTATTGATATTAACTTTATATATGGTAGAAGAAAACAGAAAACATATTTTACTTAAAAGTTATAATATAAAAAACTTTTTATGTTTTAGTAAAACTCATATCTAATTCATAAAATATTACAAAATCTAAATATATCTATTGTTTTTTTGATATTAAACTTAATAGATCGAATACTAGCGGTATATAAACCAAACCAAATCAAAGTATCTATGGTTTTATTATGGTTGCTATTTTTATACATCAAAATATCTAAAATTCGAAATCCGGATTGAACATCTCTACAAATTAACCAAAACTACAAACATATGTAAGATTTTTAAAAAAAATCCCACAGATATGATATTAAAAATTAAAGACTTGGAGATTGTTTGACTAACAAGTAAATACTCACACCACCTGAATCAAAAAAATTACAGATACATACAACAACCTTATTTTCCGGTAAAAGAAGCTTCAGACATGATTCACAAATCCAGTTAATAACACCTTACACAAAAGGTTGAGCCCAACACTTTTAATACATCCAATCACTAGAAGAACGTTCATAAGGTCCAACCAAACGTACTCGCTTCAAAACTCACCAATTTTTAAAATATGCAATACACATATTTTGCAAATGCAAACCTAAAACACAAACCACAAAATAATATAAAAATAATAACCTAGATCATAAGTAAAGTATATCCCACCCGTAGGACGGGCCGACCCTAGTACAAAATAGTTTATTGTTCATATTAGATGTGGCTAATTAAAAATGGTTTATTGCATGATACAAATTATTTATGCAATCATGTGTGCTTTAAATGTGTATATTATATGTACTAAATATTTTTGTAGCTAACCAATTTGTTTAAGATAAAATGATATCCGTTAATGGCTATTCACATAATGATCGCATCAAACAATAAGAATATCTTGTACAACTATATCTCTTACTTATTAATAGAGAAGTATTTTTAGAGAGTACCCTTTATTACGTACTCTATTAACAAATTTTCCATCACCATAGCTCTTCTCAGATTTCATTCTTAATAACCCTTTACTTACTAAAGAAATTATAATATATGCCATTGGTACTTATATAACATAATTTGCTCAATGAAAAAATTATACATATATTTTTCTTTTTAACCGATCATACCAATTTAATAAAATGAGTTTTTGTTTTTTTTGTGAGATTAGGTCGCCGATGATGTCGGGTATTGATGCAACACATCTTCGGTTCGTTGACAGCTCGATTTAGTATACCAAACCGAGAAGAGTTTGTTTTTGTTTTTTATCCTTTTGTGTTGATTTTACTTTTTCGATAAGGCTTTGGTGTTTTAGATAATCCTTATCTTATTAGATAATTTAGGAGTTAGGGTTAGCTATTGGCTTTATAAACAGTTACGATGCTTTGTAAACGATACGCTTTACTTTATTATCAACTACGAACTTCGCTCTTTACTTTTGGCTATCGGTATTTGCGAATCAACGATACTCAAGTTCTTAATCTGTGTTCAGGAATCCTTTGAGACTAAATGAATCACCAATACAACGTCTTACGCGCGCCAGTTTGGTATCAGAGCAAGCACGTTCTGGGAATTTTTTTTTCCAATTGTCAGATTCATTCAATGGCAACTCGTCCTTCAACCAACACAATGGAGATACCTATGAAATATTGGGAGGAGTTACGACGAATGTTACTTAGGATGCAGGAAAACACCAATCGCATATTCACAATGTGATTCGTGAATTAGCAGACTCGGTGTATCCGAGATATGATCGTCAGGACCACATGGGTCGTTACGATCAGTGTGATCGCAATAGGGAGTATATCGACGCTGTGACTGAAGATGGAGCAACCGACGTGGAAGACAACCCTTTCGCCGAAGAAGAACATAATCAGCGAGACAGAGTTGTGCTACCTCAACGTGATTGAGAGGATATAAGCTGGGAGTTTGGCTTCAAATTGGACCTTCCTGAATTTCAAGGGGGCGTAAGAGGAGAAGAGATTTTGGATTGTTTGTGTCCGTACAAGAGATGTTGGAATTCAAACGAGTCCCAGAGGAACATAAAGTTTCTCTAGTAGCAACCAAGTTTCGTGGAAAGGCAACTTCTTGGTGTTTACAGCTTAAGGCAAGTTGAGCTCGAGCAAGAAAATCACCAGTCAATATGTGGGCAAAACTTGAAAAAAATTATGTGTAAAGCATTCTTATCATACAACTTCGACAGAACCATGTACACTCATCTACAGAACTTACGCCAAAGATCGAGATCTGTTGACATGCAGAGGCGTATTCCTTACTGCTGACGCGAAACGAGATTTTGGACAACGAGTTCCAGCTTTTGTCTCGCTTTATTGGTGGCTTACGACCATAAATTCAGAACGCGATGGCACAATTTGATCCACATACTGTGTCGGAGGCTCATCGTCGTGCTGTATCTTTTGAAACCCAATTCAATTCTGCGACAGCAATTTGGGGCACGGCTTCCCGCAATACACTCACAGCGACACCAACAGATACCGCCGTAGCAGTTGGAGCGCCTAAAGAACATGTTGATGCAGCGACTCAACTTGGATCTGTTCCAAATAAAACCACCAGGAACTACTGAGGACGTGAGACGTTCTTCTCGCCCCCAATGCACTTCATTGTTTCCCTTATGGTGAGCCAGGACATTGACAGACTGCATGCCCTAATTCTACACGTTGAGGAATGATAGCGGACACTGTCAAGTGGGATGATGAGGATCGTGAGGGAACAGATGACCTTATTGAGGACATCATTGAGGAACATGTTACGGGTGATCAGGGTACTCTCCTTATGATGCGTCGAGTTTTCTTGGCGCCAATGCGTCAAGATGATCAGCTATGGTTGAGAACCAATATCTTTTCCTCAACAAGCACAATCAAAGGAAGAATCTGCCGGTTTGTCATTGATTCAGGGAGCTGCAAGAATGTTATTTCAGAGCATGCGGTAACTAAGTTGGGATTGCGACATTCTGACCATCCAGCTCCGTTCAAATTGGTGTGGCTTATAGAAGGCTCGGATATTCGTATCCGACATCAAGTGCTGGTTTCGTTCTCCATTGGCGACCACTACAAGGAATAAGACATATTGTGATGTTATGCCTATGGATGTGTGTCACTTATTACTAGGAATACCATGGCAATACAACCGTGACGTCTCTCACAATGGGCGTACAAATGTGTACAACTTCTTCTTTGAGAATCGGCGCATTGTTTTGTTACTTAGTCAAGATATAGAGTTACCACCGGTTCCAGCTACCCAGCTGCCTATACCTTATCCGATGGAGAGCACGGGTTCTAATAACACAGACCCTTTGTGTTCTTATACGGCTTTTGCTCATGAACTTGAGACTGAGAAAGTTGCTTTCGCTCTAGTAGCAGCTACACCGAACAGCAAGCAGACGCAAACAGTGCATCCCACGGTTGAAAGTTTGCTTGAAGAGTTTACAGACATTTTCCCAACAGACTTGCCGATGGGACTACCTCCTTTACGGGATATCCAGCATCAGATAGATCTCGTGCCAGGGGCTTCCTTACCAAATCGTCCACACTACCGTATGAGCCCAGATGAGCATGAGGAGCTTAGGAAACAAGTTGAAGAATTTCTCGCTAAATGGCATGTGCGCGAGAGTTTAAGTCCATGTGCAGTCCCTGCTTTATTAATTCCAAAGAAGGACAGATCTTGGTGTATTTGTGTGTACAGTAGAGCTATTAACAAGATTACTGTTCGCTACTGTTTCCCCATCCCTTGTTTGGACGACTTGTTGGATCAAATAGGAGTCGCAGGAATATTTTCTAAACTAGACCTTAAGAGTGGTTATCATCAAATACAAATCCGTCCTAATGATGAGTGGAAGACAGCTTTTGAGACGCGTGAGGGCCTGTTTGAATGGCTTGTTATGTCATTTGGATTCTCCAATGTTCATAGTACTTTCATGAGGATCATGAACCAAGCTTTGCGTCCATTCATTCGGAAGTTCGTCGTTTATTTTGATGATATCTTGGTATTTAGTGTTACTTTAGAAGCACATGTCGATCACCTCCGCCAAGTTTTGGAATTCCTGCGACGAGAGGCTCTTTTTGTTGCGCGTCAAAAATGTACTTGGGGTGTCGATCATGTTCTTTTTATGGGTTATGTCGTTTCTAATAAGGGACTAGCGATGGACGATAGCAAGGTAAGGACAATTCTTTCTTGGCCTGCTCCGAAATCCATTTCAGAAGTGCGAAGCTTCCATGGGTTAGCTTCATTTTACCAGTGTTTTGTGGCTCACTTCAGTTCAATCATGTCACCAATTACAGATTGTATGAAGGGGACATCTTTTCACTGGACTGCACAGGCTGAGACAGCTTTTGCGCTCATCAAAGAAAAAAGCTCACAACAGCTCCCGTACTCATTCTACCTGATTTCGCCAACACTTTCGAACTCCATTGTGACGCTTCAAAGTTGGGAATATGTGCAGTTTTGAGTCAGAATTCACGACCAATCGCTTTTTATAGTGAGAAGTTATTTGGGGCTCGTAGTCGCTACAGTATGTAAGATGTAGAGTTTTATTTAGTGGTTCAGGCTATACGACCCTGGCAACATTATCTGGTACATAGAGACTTTTTCCTTTTTACGGACCATGATGCTTTGAAGCATGTCGACAGCCAAGTTAAAGTCTCAGCACGTCATGCTAATTGGATTGCCTACTTGCAGCAATTCACATTTACGATCAGACATAAGGCGTGTAAGCTCAATCGCGTTGCAGACGCATTCAGCAGGCGGCATAGCTTACTTACAACTCTTCATGCTTCCGTAACAGGCTTTAGTTCTTTTGCTGATCTCTATGAGTCTGATTCTTTCTTTGGAAGTATTTGGATGGATGCACGCTCTAATTCACGGAGTGATTACTCTTTGGTGGATGGGTTTCTGTTTCGAGGGACGCAGCTTTGTATCCCTGATTGTAGTCTCCGTCAACGGATTATTGATGAACTACACCGCGAGGGACATGTGGGTAGGGATAGAACACTCCAGTTAGTATTAACATTTTACTTCTGGCCGACTATTCATCTAGATGTGGAAAGATACGTCGAACGTTGCAGAGCATGTCAATTGGCCAAGGGCCAGGCGTCAAATGCAGGCCTATACCTTCCACTACCTATCCCTACACAGCCCTGGACTGACCTCAGTATGGATTTCGTATTGGGATTCCTCGTACACAGAAGGGATATGATTCAATTTTTGTCGTGGTGGACCAATTTTCGAAAATGGTACACTTTATCCCTTGGCGCCGTACTACTGATGTAGTTAAAGTCACAAAATTGTTCTTTGCTGAGGTATATCGACTTCATGGACTTCCAGCTTTTATTGTGTCGGATCGCGATACTAGGTTCTTGAGCCATTTTTGGTGTTCGCTGTGGAAAATGCTTAGTACAAGCTTGAATTTGAGTACGGCATATCATCCGCAGTCTTATGTACAGACGGAAGTGGTGAATCATTCCCTAAGTAATATTTGAGGTCTCTGGTTGGTGACAATCTCCGCTCTTGGGAATCACGTTTATGTCAGACAGAATTTGCGCACAATCATGCTACAAATCGCAGTGCAGGGTTTAGTCCTTTTCATATTTTTATGGCATGATCCCTCGCTGTCCTTAGGATCTTGTTGATTTGCCTGACCTCACACGCTTTCATGGTAGAGCTGCGTATTTTGTTTCTTCTCTACAGGATGTTCATAAGCAAGTGGCTCGGAATTTAAAGGATGTTGCAGTTCGGTACAAAGCGAAAGCTGACCTTCATCGGTGTGAGCTTCTTTTTTAGCCGGGTGATTTTGTTTGGGTTATACTTACTAAGGATCCTTTCCCCCTTCACGAGTACAACAAGCTGCGTAGTCGCAAGATTGGTCCGGTCAAAGTTCTGAAGCGTATCAACAATAATGCGTACCGTGTTGAGCTTCCTCCGCATGTCAAAATGGCGAACGTGTTTAACGTTAAGTATTTGTCCAAGTTCCAGGGTGATAATGATGATCAAGATTCAGAGGCGAATCTTCTTCTACATGGGTAGACCTGATGCAGGGCATCTTCGGTTCGTTGACAGCTCGGTTTAGTATACCAAACCGAGAAGAGTTATGTTTTCGTTTTCTTTTGTTTTGATTTTGACTTCTTCGATAAGGCTTTGGTGTTTTAGATAATCCTTATATTATTAGATAAGTTAGGAGTTAGGGTTAGCTATTGAATTTATAAGCAGTTATGATGCTTTGTAAACAATATGCTTTATTTTATTATCAACTAAGAACTTCGTTCTTTACTCTTGGCTATCGGTATTTGCGAATCAATGATACTCAAGTTCTTAATTTGTGTTCGGATATTCTTTGTGACTAAACGAATCACAAATTCAACGTCTTACGCTGCGCCAGGTATCTTGCCGGATATCTGCTTTTGACGACAAGTTTAGAGCTCGAAGGGCATCTCCAACAGACCTTTATCCCCTCATTTTTTAAGGGTTTTGCATTCCAACAATCATTTATTTGAGAATGCATTATTCACCCCCTTAAAACACTATTTACTTTTCATTATGGTCCCTATAACTATATATATTTCATAATTGCATGGATAACTTTTTATATATCATATTTTAGTACATATCGTTATGTTTTCTTAAAATTGTTTCAATTAAAAATATTTCATTAACACTTTATTACTTATAGTTATGACTGACTACATATTATTATATTTTCTTTAAAAAAAATTGAGAGAGAATTGCTA